>DWQL01001116.1:0-12290 GCA_018231265.1 Noctuana haematospila | reverse complement strand
CTTATTTAACATTGATATCACTTTCAGTAGACTCGACCCGAGAATGAGAATGTACTTTCTTTCATTAATTCTTAGAGAGTGTTTCTTCTTTGTATTTTCTATATGGTACTATACAACAAAGTAGGAAGTTAGAAGGGTGAGTATACTCAGTGTTAAAAGGTAATATGTACTAGTGGTACCTACCTATATATATAGTACTATTTTTAGAAAAAATTACGATACAAATATTGACGTAACGCCCCAAAATTCATGTGCTCCGGTTTCTTTATACGCAAACGTTTATAAAGGAGTTGGTACATGAGGTTATGTGGGCAGTCGCAAACTAGGTTAAAAAGTTTTAAAAATAATGTTGTAATTTATTGCGATGTTATTAAATTAATATAGGTATAAAATTTATGTCGAAGAAATAAAAATATATTTATTAATGAGTGAGCCGACTAAAGAAGTTGAATGTAGCTATTTAATATTATTTCATATTTTATAATAACTCTTTATAGTCACTCCATCTCTTTCTCTTTTCCCTCTGACAATGAAGAATATTTGTTTTTGTAGTATTGTGCTAAAACATGCCTACAGCCTATTTTATTTATTATCCGTTATGTGACACGCTGCACCCAACCTTTTTTTACTGACTGTAGCTAGGTATACTGTAAATTGATTCTTTGTCGTCTGTCCAAAGGTTGTCTGACAGAAATCGCTACCTAACGGTAAGGCCGTCTTTTGTGTACGTGTTTTTTGATATTATTAAATTGTCACATTGTGTTATTTGAAGGTGTACAGTGTACACAATGACGAATATTGTATGCATGTATGCCTAAGTAGACGATTTATTCAGAATTTTGTAATTTGCGAATGATAGCTTACAAAAATGAAATGAAAGTAAGCATGAACCTTATGCTGTAACGTCTGAAGGCTGAAAATTGTTTGTTTTTTCCGATCTCCCAAATCTTTCACTGTGCGTGACTCTGAGTCAAAGCCAACAATAAATAACAACTATAGAACTGATGATAAAACTGAATGTTTGTAGGCACAAAGGGTGTCATAACTGTTAGTTAAATTGCAGTGTTAAAACAGCGAGTCAAAACTGTACGTGTGTAGCCCGCATTAATCGTATTTGTGCGAGTGCCTGGAAGCTGCGTACAGTTCATTCAACGCAACGGAGCAACCGGCAGTATTGCTCTAGCGCTTGTGTCAGGCGCTTGTCGAATTTTGCGCGTCTAGTGACGACATCATTGTTTAAAATAAACCGCGAATATTGAAATAAAAACAAAAAATCATGAACGACAGTGGTTTAAAATGATACCATAATGTAAATCAAATTGAAATGTTTATTTAGTGCGTTTTATTTAGGTTGTGAGATTTCATTGTTTCAAAATGTTTAGGTATCGTGTTTTATTTTGGTGTTCCAATTAATTTTATTTTGTAAAGTTCGTTGATAAACTACCTTGGAATTCAGAGACCGGGAAAAAGTAAGTTGAACCCCTTTAATTTCATATAATTCGACTTGGTGACAAGATTACCTGTTCATTTCATAAGAAAGTAAACTTTTAGATTCTTATTTACCTATTTTATCTACATAATAAAAAAGCACCTAAATTTCAAAGAGTTTCTTATATGTCATCTAATCAGAGTGTGTCAATAAGGCTCCTGAAAACGACAGGCGGGATATACAACTTCCATAGCATCAAAAGACAGGGTAAGGGTTGTTTTGTATACTTCTATATTTGAAATATAAATCACCAATGGTATGAAGGTAGTTCTGTATAATAAACCCTTTCTGGTTATTTGTTAGAAGAAGGTACGTTATTTGTAAGAAAAAACCTGTATAAAAGTTGTGATGACTTAAGTATGTACCTACTTATAGAAATCTGAAAGAAATTATCATTTTAGTCATAAGACCTTTTGTATAATATCTACTTATAATATTATGTACCTACCTACATTACTGTTTACGCAAATGTATATTATGTATCGGGGTGCAGTTAAGGTTTATCTATCTGTCTACGTAACTGAGGGTAAAAGAGGATGAGGGTCACGGGTAAATTAATTACAAGAGTAACTTTAGTGTCTAAGCTTTTATGATAAAATTACTAAAACTACAGCATTCCTTTGAGATGTTGTACCTATTTATAAGGACAATGCTAGTAGGTTCCATACATTCCTTCATTCATACGTTCTACATTGAATATCAACAAATTGCTCTCGATGCATAATTACCTAAAACTTTATATTAATAACAAAAAAACGGAAACTGAACTATACTGAAGTCAAAATAACCAAAGTGCTTGACATAATATAACTAATAGTAATAGCAAATTAAGTAGATACTTAATAATGTTGTAATTTAGTTTATGAAATAGCTAGTAGGTAGAGTTTGTCTTGAAAGACAGGTGTCAACGACTAGCAAAGCGTAGACATGCCGTAGGTAGTTGAATTAAAAATTAACTAATTTAATCGTTGACAGTTGTTAAAGCAATGTATTTTGAAAGGCAGATAAAAATATTATCCCGATTTGGGTAGTTTTACAAAGGTTTTCTAGTACTAAGAACTAAGAGTCACTTAGCTAAAACCGAAATACAGATAGACAGACGAATAGATGTAGTGAAACTGTAGAGGGTCCTTGTTGACTACGGAACCCTAAAACTAATTTTAAAGCCAAAAGATGGGAAGCAATGCCCATAATTTCTTTTTATTGTCAGCGCGAGAGAGGGAGAATTTATAGGTTACCACAGTTTTAATGCATTCCGCAGTTCAGCGGAGCTCGTATATATATTTTACTCTTTGGCGTGACTTCCGATTAATATACAGCATTATGTTGCAGATATTTGCTCACTTAACCCTGACAGATTTCTCGTGGTGAATAGCCTCTTTATGTATTTAAGGTCGATATTCCATAAAGTATACGATTTAACGCTTTTCTCGATCACCAATCCATCAATCTCTCGACAGCGTCGCAATGACAATTGAGTAACGATAAAATGTGCATTTCATGCATGTAAGTCATGTAATAAATCAGGACACTACTCAAACTTGTAGCTTCTCGAACCTCTGTTTTATTTATCAGAGGTCGACGAATCACTTTTGTACCTATTTTAGTCTAAACATCCTCTCACCTCTCCCCTATTAGGTACTGTGAAACTGTTTATTGTGTTTCGTAAAGACGGTTTTAGGTAATTTCAAATTTAAATTTTATGACGATCATAGTTAATAAATTATTATCGTGTCTAGCAACGCATCAAACATTTATTTAAAACAAATTTATTCTTATTTTTCGGATAAAAGTTGGTAGAATTTTTTGCCGGAATCGCGGCCCCGCCCAATCTCTTATCTTTCGCAACTATATACTACTTCTTTCTCCTATCCACGTATATTTCCAGCGACGTTGCCAATAATTATGCCTTGCCTTTGTCCATAAAAGAAGTTCCCTGTTATTTATTACTTGGTTATGTAACCAGCTTCCAATTGAAAACATCCAAACATGCATATTATGTAGTAGGATTAGTCTCTGTATGTTAAATGCCCAGGAAACAGTAGTGTTGGATTATTAATGTGAAGTGAAACGCTGATAAGTTATCTGAATCTGTTTACTTTCCGACTGGATGAAGCTAGAAATCAACGAGAGAATCTAATTAAACTTTTTAATTGAGTACTCGATGGCAAATGTTTTCTAGGAAAACGTGAGGTCGTTGTGAACGATGTTCGACTTCTCTTAGGAGTTGCAGTTTGTTGGGCAACTTTTCCTCTGCCCTGTATTGTAGTCCGCTATCGCTGATAACGCCGCCTTTTGTTTATACTTAGCATTATTATTTTTGTAGCAGTTTTAGCAGCCTATATAGCATATTTTTTAACATAATTTTCGGGCGAAAGTCGATTCTAAAGTATTAACTCCAAAATATCCATTGATTTATTAAGTCGAAAGATCAGATTCAACACTACGGGTTGATTATGAGGATGGTCAAAGCGCGAGTACCGCGATACAGTACATACCTAGACATCAAAGAATTCAGATTAGACACTAAATATTTAAAACATCCGTATTCAACCCCTGAGCTGCAAATAACTCTGTAGTAATTAATCAAGAGGCGCGCAACTATGTTAATGAGGGTTAATTCGTCCCTTAATGGAAATGGGGACATTAAAATTTACTACAAATTCATATTAGGTACGTCCCTACATCTGTTTATCAATTGAGACTTGCATTCATAATTTTTTCATCAATTAAAAAATAAGTCTTTATTTATTTACTCTCATAGATAACTCCTTCTTGCACACCAATACATACAAACAAACAGGAATATAGTTAAGATTACAAGTAATAAAAAGACAGAACGACCAAAACAAGTAGGAAACTACAAAAGAATAGTTAATACGAAGAAAAAGTATTCTTATTTGTATGGAAAACTTATAGCCACTTTATAGCGAGGATCAAATACTTGAAGGCCATTTAAAAATTTCCGCAAATAGGCATAATGGACAAAAGAATAGAGTAAAAATGTCAGTTAAATAGAAGAGTACAGTACATTTTAATAATAATTTCAGAATTCTAGAAATAGAATGAAACAGTAATTTAAACACAAATACAGGAAACGATAATATTATGATGGAAATGGACTAATTTCATAGCGTGTGTTTCAGTTGAGAATTTGAGGTGCGGTATAATTCGGGCCTACTCGTATGTCAACATTTTGTGAAATTCTGTTGAAATAAATATAACTCTATATGATCTTACGATGCAAGAGTTCTGCATGTACTTATTATTGACTAAAGGTACGGATAAAGATATTAGGCTTACGCAATTTAAATTGTATATTTAAGTGTAGACTAGCTGTGCGTTTTCACCCGCGTTAATAATAGTAACGTAATGCTTGATATCCTGTAGCTGAATGTAGCTATCATATACAAAAAGAATTTTTCAAATCGGTCCAGTAGTTCCTGAAATTAGCGCGTTCAAACAAACAAACAAACTCTTCAGCTTTATATATTAGTATAGATTAAAATAAATTCATCCATCTATGTGTATAGTCTATGTATAACTTAACTTTTGTTTTCTCTATGGGTAGTATTGACATGTTGACAGGTTGACAATGACGTATAGTGACAATGACAGTGTTGACATTGACAGTTTTTAAAAATTTGTGACACGTCAGATGCTATGCTAATGCTAATGCTAGCAATTCGTTTACTTTATTAATTTGCAGTAAAAATGTTACTGTTCAAATAATACATTAATTATGGCTTCTAAAGACAAACCTTCAGAAGTGTCTCCAGCAACATCAACATCTTCAGTTAGGTCACAATATCTCGACAGATCGCCATCCATTTCGTCGTCAAAAGACGACAAATGGCCAGAACTTTTACTATCTAGACCCGATAAGTCGTACTTCTACAGTACAAAATGTAAGTAAAACACTTCCCATAAAACTTATATACAAACAATATAGTTTTGATACCATAGCCTCTTAGCAAACTTAGAATAACTATATTAAAAACTTCCAAACTATAACCTCTTACTTAGTTCATAAAAAGTTGTTTACATTATTTCAAAACTTCAATAACCTATATAAATTTATTGACTATTTGCATTCTAGGAGTATATAAATATGAAAAAAATTTAATGAAGTGACATGTGATTTTGTGAAATAAATATTAAATATAAGTAATAAGTATAATATAACGAAGCTTCAAATAAATACAAGTGAGTTTGTAATAGTGTTGCTTTATGTACTTCGTTAGGTATACTTGTTAATAAAAATTACATTTTATTTATTTACTGACACATTGGGTTCGACCTTTAATGATAGTAGTGGTCATGGAAATAAATAAATAAAATTCCTTAAAGTGTTAATAATTAATGTAGCTGTCAGTGTTATATTTATATCGCCATTGACTTGTATGGCAAAATAATATATTATGACTATTTGTAAGAGAATCAACATTTTTACTAGTGTTTTAAAAATTATATTGGCTATTCCTAGATCTATTAATTCTATAAATATTTGTTACATAGATGTACAAAAAAGAATTAATGTAATATCATTGACAAACTAGTGAAGTTTAACAATGGTAGTAGAGTCTAATGTGATAGTGATAAAAAGATTGCCATACCATGAAAAAAATATTTCCCATATTTTTCAATTAGGTTTTTTTTTCTACCACATGTATCAAAAGTAATAGAATTTTTATTTGACAGTAGCACTATAAATTTTGCTTTTTTTTGGTGGTTATTATAGATTTTATTATATGGTTGACTAATGACTACGTGTGATGAAAATTATTAAAGGCCAAGCAACTACTGTGTATCATGTCCGAAGGTTAAAAAAAGATTGTTTATAACATTTTCATTAATTTACATAATTAAATTAATTAACCTCTGATCCTTTACTTTGGCACATCCACGATTTATTATTTACTATAATAATAAAGTTTTTATTTATATTTATTTTTGGTTTGGAAATTATGTTATACATTAATTATTAACACAATAACTATCTGCATACCTGTCTTGTTGACTGAAGGAAATAACAAGACAAAAGTTTAGTGCGGAGGGTATTTAGGTATATTGTGGATTGTGGTTGTAAAAGTTATGGTGGTTGTTGTGGCAATGATATGACGCTGGTGATATGGTAATCTATGTAGTGATGAAGAACACAACCATGCTTGTGGATATTATCCAGTTGTGGTATTTATTATAGTGGTGATTTGGGTTTGATGTGATAGAAATGTTCAGCATAGTGATGATAGCAGTCAAGCTTGCGAATAAGACATTTGTGATTCAACATGTTTAGATTATAAAACAATTCTATTTTTAAAATTTTAATTTTAATGTTCTTTTTTAATTAATGACATTTTAATAAGTTTAATGATAAAAATAAGTTTTGCTTGTATTGTATGCATCTCAAATATAACCATAGGACATTTAAGTTATCATATTTTTATATAATTATATGGATATAGAATGTATCTAACTTTAATTGATAATAAAGTATTAATATTGCACAGTAATAACATTTTTGTTTACAATAACTTCATAGCGCCATCTACTATTTGATGAAAGCACTATGAACGTATTTAAGCCAGTATTGAACATTGTTTAATACTGGCTTAAAAGGGTTAGGTGGTATTGTAGATCGTACGTACTTGCAGGCCGCGTCGCCACATTATACTTTGCGTAATATAGCCGCTACCTCCTGCCAGATGGCAGCACTTTTTCTAGTATTGATTTCCACCCCTCACGTAGAGACGCGGGTAATCAATACGTAGTGAAGTTGCGGGAAAAGCCATTTTAGTAGCATTTACGCAATTGAACACATCATTGCGTAGTAATAATAAACCCGTGTGTCGATTGAGTGATCTTAAACAGCATGAAGTAAAGTGACCACATCTCGTGATCTTAAAGTTGTTGATTTGTTGATATGTATATAGGATAGCGATCAAGATTCACACTCGTGTATTTGTTATATCGCTTCATAGTTTCTTTGCTGAATTATTATGCGTTCTCTTGCCGCTGTGAACGGGGTGAATCCCTTGCCTGAACTAGGCATTGCATCAAACATTCACGGCGAAGACAGTGCCGATGCCGATATGGCAGGAGCGCAGGACACCATTTACTTGTGCAACTTTAGAGTCTCTGTGGATGGAGAGTGGTTGTGCTTGAAAGAACTGCACGATATGGAAATGCAGGATTCTTACATTCGCCCGTCGGATAGTGGTGCGATTACTTCCCCTGATGATCCAATGCACTCTTTGATGGGTAAATTCTTTATAGTCATTATAGTGCGTGAACGTTTTTGGTAATTGATCGCCATGGTAGCTATTAGTCATACACTCCACAGATTTATATCAGTGTAGTGCACGATAAAAACGAATTATTATAGGGGAAATAAGGTAACTGATATTTGTGAACCCTGAATTCGGCATATTGCGCAAACATTGACATTTACCTAAAAAGACATAAAACTGTGCTAGACTCGTAAAACTGTGTTCTGTGCCTCACTATACACTTACATAGTTAGTTTATACACATTTTACATAGTTAGTATAGTTACACAAATGTTTTCTTTTTAGCACGCGACCCAGTTGTAATAGAACGCAGTAATCTTGTAAACATCTCTAAGCTTATCGTGAAGGAGCTAATTGAACAATCACTGCGCTATGGGCGGATGCTCGACAGCGATCATTTGCCGCTTCACCACTTTTTTATTGTCCTCGAGCATGTTATGCGTCATGGACTCAAACCCAAAAAGGTACGAAGTCAATTGTTGTTTTCCTCTTACTAATTCAAAGTGTCGTAAATATCAACGTAAACGAAACTAACAGAAAACATTATTTACAACAGTAAATAAATATTTTGGTATTAAATCGTCCTACAATAAGTAATGTTGTTTTCAGGGTTTGCTTGGTCCAAAGAAGGAGTTATGGGATATTCTTCAAATGGTTGAGAAGTATTCTCCAGAAGCGGCGGATATCACTGCTAGTGTCAGAGACCTACCCACCGTGAAGTAAGTCGACTGTAGTTAAATAAATCGTTACCAGTAATAGTTATTATATGAGTCACATAAAATCTGACATCTTTCTAATTGAATTTAAATTTTAAGTAATTGTTTTGTTTCACGATAAAATTAGGCGGGGCCGTGTTCCCGAAAAGTATGGCTGCTTTACCATCCCTTTTTTTTTAGGACGGCAATGGGACGCGCTCGCGCTTGGCTTCGCTTAGCATTGATGCAGAAGCGGCTTGCCGATTACCTCAGAATGCTGCTGGAGCACCGCGAGGAAACTCTCGAAGAATATTTCGAGCCTCACGCACTCATGCTGAACGAAGAAGCTGTTATCATTACGGGCTTACTCGTCGGTCTCAATGTTGTCGACTGCAATCTTTGCGTGAAGGTGATTGACACTTTTTTATTCGGTTATGCAAAGAGACAAAAACTAAAGAGGTTGACTTAAAATATTTACGATACAGGTTGACTTATCCACCTAATTAAATAATTATGAGTTACCAAATACCTTGACTTGTCATTAAGGCAATTGCTCAATTATTTTTCGTGACAAATGTGGTACTTATTAATGTACTATTTAATAATCGTACTCCACTGTTTAAACCTACATATTGAAGGTTTTTATCAGTACTTAGTAGTCTAATGTTATGCCAGTAATCTGTACCTACAGCACTTTTCTTAGTCTTCGAGAATAAAAAAACTAGACTTGCGACACATTTAAGTGTCCTACGGCAACACTATTAAATAACTTCATTGTAAAAATAGATGTAACAATTTCCAGGTTTTCCATCGCAAGACCCTTAGAGCTCGATCTTCAATTGTTTCCTCTATTTTGTTCTAACAGGAAGAAGACCTTGATAGCCAGCAAGGGGTGATAGATTTCTCACTGTATCTTCGAGGCAGCAACTCCTCCAACGACCTGACAGGCAACGGAAACAATTCCAATAATGAGCCCAAACAACGCCACATTAACACGATGTTAGACCAGAAGAACTATATAGAAGAATTGAACAGACATCTCAAGTGAGTATCAAAGAGAAATAACGAATTATTTTTAATTAACAGAATCAAAAGACATGTGAGGCGTAAGACAATATTATCAAAAAATTGTCCCTTAAACTTGAAATCGCTAAAAACTAAAATATAGACAAAAATTTCGAAACATTCTTACTGGTATATATATATATATACTTGCTGCTACAGATACATACAAATTATTGTATAATTAACTACTGAATGAAATTTCTTTAAATTCAACTAGCATTATAATATTAATGAAATGCTTACATTTTTTTACTTTTATTTTAGTGCAACTGTCGCAAATCTGCAAGCTAAGGTAGAAGGCTTAACTACAACTAACGCTCTTATGAAGGAGGATTTGGCTATTGCCAAAAATACAATGATTCAGTTGGTCGAAGAAAATAACCAGCTGAAACATGCCCTCGGTGAGTGTTATTACTAAATAATCTGAATATGAAGTACATAATATATACCTATTAAACGCTAACATAGTTAAACAACCTATCCAGTTTATTGAACACTACAGCGTACTATACAAATATTATTTTTTGGCACCAAAAAAACTCACACTTTAAAATAAGTAATACGAAAACAGGTAAGTTTGCACACGAAGCGGTCTTATCGCTAAGCCTTTACCTGACAATTTTTAGATAGGAAATTAGAAATATATTGAAAAAAAATAAATGCCAAAAAGAGTAGGTTACTATAACGATTTACAAAAACTAACGTCAAAATATACTTAACGTACTTAAACTTATTATAAATAGATTCCTAAATCATCTTATTTTTGCTTTGAAACAACACTAAATACAACCAACCATTAAAACAGAACCAATTAAATCCTACGACACAACGCTACACTAGACACGTGTAGGTGTCACGATTGACTTTGCAAATCTTATCTCGCTGACTGGCGGATTACGAATACTAAGCACTACGAAGACAGTACTGAGAAACTCTCACCGCGTACCGCAATAAAACAGTGCATTAGATAAGACACCTTGCAATACGATGAGTCACCACTCTTTTGTATCGTGTAGTAGGCATTAGTATGCCGCTGTCGTCGCGCGCGTCGCCTCTTCATAGTCAAATAATAATAAACTTCGATCGAGGTCCGTTATGCACTGCCGGCTTGATGGGTAATTTGACAGCAAAGAGTCAGATTAGGAGACCCTATTGGGCCAGAACATGTGAGTTCATCCGAACGCCCGGTGGATATTTTCGTAACAATTGTCGCGTTCGATGCGATGTTTATTTATGTATCTGAACCACGTGTGTTTGTTTTTTGTTCAGGTCAGGACATAACCAAAGACAGTAGGATGAAAGTGAATGAACTGCAGTCGGAGGAAGAGGTATTTGTATTTTGTTTTTACTAGTTTATTTTTACTCAAAAGGTTTTCACTTACACAACACTTGCAAATTGCAAATTGCAATAGATAATCATATAATTATATAATTTGCCAGTAACATTCGAAAAAAAATTTCTAATTATACTTGAATTTTTTTTTGTAAATAATCACAGTGATTAATAGGTAAATTTATTGTTAAACGAGCTACTAGAATAATTTTTGCATTATCTTTGATTACTCGTAAAGTATGACTTACATGCGAAATGATTTCACCACAAAGATTATGTTTTGATAAGAATCTTATTTTGAAGAGCATAATTATAAAGCATATAACGCCTTAGTTACTTAGAACACTTCAGTCGTCAAATTCATGTTTTCATGTAATTGATAACCTTAATTTTGTATAAAATAACAAATTAATCTTATTTCAGGAGCGACGAAGCGTCAAAAGCACGTCTTCCGACAAGAACAAAAATGAAAAGGAAAGTGAGTTGGGAAAAGGATTGGAGGAAGAGAGAAAGAAAAATTTGGAGCTTCAGAAGGAATTGGACTTGCAAGTTGGTATAACATTCATTGACTATCTGGTATAATATAAAAAGTTTTAAAAATATCAAGACATTTTTTTAGAATTAGAATTTTTTTTTCATAGCTTTAATGTTCAATAACTAAAATGATGGAATAAAAAGGAAGCTGCCTAGCTAGTCGAATGAGATAGTATTTGTCCACTTTTATAAGATAACTATGAGTCGTTATAAGCATAGACATCATTGGCACATTTTATCTTAAATTTTTCCAGATATCGCTGAAAGCTGAAATGGAGGTAGCTATGAAGTTGCTCGAGAAAGACATTCATGATAAACAGGACACTATCATATCTCTCCGAAGGCAATTGGACGATATTAAGTTGATAAACCTGGAGATGTATAAAAAGTTGCAGGTAACACATCTATTTATTTACGTACTCATATTTTTATTCACAAACAATACCTCTAAGAATGTATTTTTCGCCGTACAAAGAGAGCTATTTTTAAATTACATGTTACAATAGGGCAGTTGATTAACTAGTCAAGTAGACTTTAAATGAGGCGTCAAAAAACAAAACCCTTATTCATTAAATATGACAGAAATAAAAGTCACATGTCAACTGAAAGATTTCTTTACTGTTTCGAAAAAGATAAAAATTTAATTTATTTAACTTTTTTTATTACTTTTATACTTATTTCTTACAACTGTCCTTAAAATCAATGTCGATTTCCGAATTATAACATTATTATTGATGAGTACGTAATTAATATAACATAATAATTATTATTATTTTAATATAGGTATTTATTTATTATATTCCATGTTCACATTGAAATTGAAATCACTCGATTCATCAAAATTAACTACAATATTAATATAATCTAATACTCACAATGCTACT
>DWQL01001115.1:0-12291 GCA_018231265.1 Noctuana haematospila | reverse complement strand
CTGTCAACTGCTGAAAGTATAAGCGCTCCTTTAATAATACAGGAAGTCAATTTATTGTATTGTAATATTAAATTTGGACTTATATTAAATGCGCATATTAGTGATTGGATTATACATACATAAATAACGCACGTACGCAAGTCCTTTGGACTCGCCGCTCGCATTGCATTTCGACCAATTTGGTTTGAAGTTACGTATAGATTTCCAACATTGAAGTTCCTGATAAAGGACCATAATGGGACATAAAAAAAAGAGTTGCGGCCGATTGAAATGTAAATTAAAAATATTACTTTAAGCTGAATATTTAAACCTTTATAATGTTGTGTACCATGGTAGAAGTGATTATTTAGAATAGAGTCTTACCGGTGATATTGTCAAATGACCGCATATTTCTCACGCAGTGCGAGCCAGCTCTCCTTGGAGGGCCCTTAACCGGGGTTTAAAAGATCATCCCATACTGGAATTTATGTATACTAACGAGTTTCATGAAAAATCATCCTGTTGCGCAATTTAGTCTTGTAGATTATTAAAGATCATTCATTTTGGAGTTTAAACCAGTTTAAACGCGTTAAAACATATTGGTATACAAAGTGACATTTCCAGTCCCAATGTCGCAATAGGTACACAATTAATAGAGCGCAAATGCATAGTCGTCGATACAGATTGAATCACGTCTGGTTTATACTATTGTTACAAGGGATTCGTATCACAATGAAAATGTTGCTACTATTGTTCTGGAGCTTTCTATCTGAGCGTTGTTCCCTTCGGCTTTGACGTCTTCATACGCGCTATCGACAACAGTAAATTGTGGTATCATGTCTGTACCGTCGTCGGTATGGAACCGTTTATTGATTGGTATCGTAGTTTGTCCGCTGTTCACTTTGAATAAAATTCGAATTATAATTAATCACGGTTGCGTCGCGTGGGAGAGCGTCGCGCACCAGCCGCCGATCTATCATATTTTGTGATAACGCCACTAGGGCGCATCTTGTAAACGTATTGCTTTGGACCGGCTCAAAGCACACCTATGAGATACTATTATAAGTAACAGTAAACACTATTTGTAGAGCGTCTATATAGGCAATTATCATTATTGATTAGCCATTACTCTTGTTATTTGTAGCAACTTTGAACAACAGTGCCGGTGACATCGATAAAATCGGATTATAAAGATGCGATCGCACCCTTTGAGAGTTCTGTTGGAATCTCGCCGATCCATTTTATTTCCAATAGAAGCGTAAATAGCCAGGTAACGATGCAAACTCCGGAGCTACGACGGAGGCTGCTGTCAATTGAATTTGTCTGCAAGCGCGACGTGCATTAATAGCGTACCTACTTAACTTTTTTTTTGTACTGTTATTTATATTTTCAGGGAAGAGTCTCTACATTGTCTGAAGATAGTTAATATGTGTTTTTAGTAGGCATAGTTATCTAGAATCTTACGGTACTTACCTACAACCAACAACAGTACTGTTTTTTGACTTCGCTTTGGAATTATTCAGTTTGAGCTTCTTTTATTGTTCTGCATAATTTAGACCCTCTACCTACTTTTTCTTCACCCGAAACGTTGTAGTCTGTTTTTGACGGCTAACTCCTCCCCCACTTTCCCCAGTCCCTCTTCGTTCGGCCTCATGGCTGAGACAAACTGCCAACACGCCTCCTCCATAGTTTTGACCTGAGGCTAAATTTGATGGCGACAGTGCAAAGTTGCTTATGTTCTGGTCATTTCTATTTTTTGGTTGTTTTTCTGCGCATCTAACGGATATAAATATCAGTGAATTTGATTGCTATGTTCTAATTACCTTCCAGTATACATATTTCATTTAAAGATCAGGCCCGGACTCGATTAACCGTACGAACTTCTAATTTTTTTTATTACGTGCTAATTATAAATGATTTATCACTTGTTCTTTGGTGAAGGAAACATTGTGACAAAAGAGTTCTACATATAGTTGTCGAAAGGTATGTTAAGTCGGACAACAAACTGTTTTCATATTTGGGTCTTTTTCCCAACTTTTGTCATATTTGGGTCTTTTTCCCAACTTTTGTCATATTTGGGTCTTTGGCTCAAGATTGGTTGATGAACAATGAACAGTGATGTGTTGATGATAATGTTGAAGGTTCATTTATTAGGTTCTTTATAACAGTAAGCTATGTAGGTATGTGTGCTGCATTCAATTAATTTTTAATGTTCTAATTATGCCCTTTCTTCAGTGTCTTTCTACGCTTGTTCCCACGTTCTTGTCTCACTCGTGTTAGCTGTGAGCGCCTAATATTGCACTGTAATGTGTTTATTAAGCGTCGTTGCCTTTAATTGCCTACCATTTAACATACAATGTGCAGTGGTCTGATTCGCGTGTAAGGAGAGTGTGGATGCGATTGCATCTCGTGTATCAATAATGTTTGTCGCGCACGATTCGCGGTCAAGTGCGTGTGAAATAGGCATTAGGTAATGTTTACAAGACACAATTTTGCCGCAAAATGCCCTAGACTTAAACAGTTGAAGGCTAAAGGTATTAAATATACTTTCCTATTAATTTAATTCAATTCTTTGTTCCATACGCATAGCTCTGCTGATAGTGTAGATCACAAGCGACCTCATAAGTTAAGCACCTCTGTAACGGTCAGTATTTGGATGGGTGACCGATATTGGCAAATTTCATGCGTGTGCTCGTGCTTTGGAGGGCACGTTAAGCGGTCGTTCCCGGTGGTTATCGATCGATAGCAGTCATTAAACCTGGTCACTTACAGAATTTGATATTATTTAGAATCCGCCATAGTCATAGATTTCAAAAGGGCTTGCAAAACAAAACTTAAAATTTTTTCATTAAGGGATTAAAACGGGTATCTCCACATGTTGATGTCGTATCTTCAACCAAAGTACGGATCTCTTTCGCTGTCCGGATTTCGTCATTGAGAGACATGAATAAGGCTGTGCTCATTATTGCTGCGGATATTTAAAGATCGGCTTTATTCATGAGTGCGTGTACGCGTACGTTACTTTGTATATTTTTGTCATTATAATTAGTGCCTTTTGCGTCGTGAGAAACTATAATATTGTACAATTCCTTACTGTCTTTTTCTGCATTAAGTATATTTGTTAAAGATTATTATATTCCCTTAATTGAATATCATACCGGAAACCACCCGTGGTCCGTTGTCATTTCGATTTGTTCAGCAACAATATTGAATAGGCGATGAAAAATGGTGTCATTTAACTTAGTTTGCCCAGCCATTATGTCAACACGAATACTTTAATCGCCTCACATAAGTTGTGGATCGAAAGTGTTTGATAAATACACGCTTGTCACCATTACCGAATGTGATCTACGCTCCTCATTAGCTCCCTCTAAATAAGATATCATCCGTTGATTAAGTGCCAACACGGTGTGATTATTTTATTGCATTCCAACGTTAATAAACAACCGATCGATTAATGTTCCATTTAAACGGTATTGGTAAGATCATGTTTAATGGTAACCCAAACTTCTGTACACGAAGTGGTGAAGTTATTACCGATAATTTTAATTAATGACTCATATTAATACTATTAAGGAATATCTGATTGATTGTGATGGAAAATGCATTTGTAGATGCATTTTCAAAATTGCAACATAACAATTTTTAAAATGTCTTATTACTGTAAATAGGGAATTTATCACTAAATGTGGAATAAAAATAGGACTTGCGGTACATATACTATACTACCTGTTGCTTCTATATACAAGTATACATAATATATTAATATTAAATACTTTGAATTGTGATTAATGTTTCAAATGAAAGCATTTAATAACTGTTATGTTTTTTTAATGACTTTTTTGGTCGTCGAAATTGATAGTTCAATTTCGTTGTTTTCGTTAGTGAGTCGTTAGTGTCATTGGTGGGCCTTAGGCGATGCAAATTAAGATATTTAAATGGAATTTGCTTTTGATTTACAACTACCTACCTATATGAAATTCCGCGTTTTACAGTTTTTATAAAGAGCGAAGTAAAAGCTAGTAGGTTCATTGCTTGCGCTATATTTAGCAAATGTAGCTTCAGCCATTCTTATTTCGTTTTACCTTGTCTTACAAAATTGTTAATTTTGCTTTATACGAGTTTGCCAGTTTTAAAAGACTAGTTTTGGCGATTATTCTGTTAAGAAGTTGTAATGATGTTAAATATAGTCACCTTTATACGGATCTTCAGTATATAATCCTGCTTTACGATCCGAACAAGGCTACAGCGTTTTGTACATAATCAAATTTAGTGGTTTCTTTTATATCATTTTATTATCTTTATAATTTATAGACTACGAAATTATTATTACGGCCGAGTCGTAAAATATTTTCGGTGCTATTTGAGTTTCTAGTAACGAATACAAGATTTTTTTATACATGTTAATTATCACTCCGTCAGCTAATTCTTAACCTCGCGTTAATTGAAAATCTTCGTCACATAATTAATTAATTAACGAATACATAATTAGGGAATCTGTGTATAATTGAATGCTTCTACGTTTTATTGCTGCACTCGAGCATGCATATTCAGTGAGGTAGGAAATGATGATGGCCGTTTTGTGAGAAGTCTTCTCGTAAATCATATTCAGTGCGATCCACGCCTGCAGCGAGAGTGAGATGTTATTGCTTTATAACCTAAAATAAGGCTAATGAACTACGAGTATTGCGTATTCATTGAATCAAGCCGAATGTTAAATTGAGTCTTTAACCGTCTGTTTCTGACGGTAGTGTGCTTGACATACACCAATATGGTAGTTTGGAAATTCAACTATTTTGTTTGATCAGTAGTATATGCTAGAGGGATCGTCTTTAAGCTACCTTATCTATGCTGTTAATAATATGAAGCTGAATCGTTTGTTTGTTTGAACGCGCTAATCTCTGGAACTACAAGCCGCATTTGAAAATTGTTTTTTGTGCTACATTCATAAGGAAGGTTATAGGCTATCAAGTTACAATTCTTAACGCAGGTGAAATCGCGGGGCACATCTAGTTATTGATAAATCTTATATTATATGTATAATAGCATGAAATGTACTTTGTTTTAATTGAATAAACATTCAATAGGTTGTGTTATCTTTATTGCTGTGGTCATCGCCCCCAAATGTAACTTAGGGTCAAACGGTCATATTAATCGTTCGCGCGAAAGCTTTTGCTTTAATTCTTATCTTTTAATTCAATATACACGCGTACAAAGTTTGTTGATCGTAAGATTTATCGCCCGATAATTCAGTGTTTTTTATCTTTTAACAATCTTAATTTCTTCATTATATCTGGTCGCCCCGTGTTATTTTAAAATGAAACTGCTAAATTACCTGTTTAACATTAATAGGTACTTGAATTTAATTTTGACCAATATCAAATTACATAAAGCTGCCTGTCTATGTAATTGTTATCATAAAGTAGACTTATTCAATTGCTAATCATGAGTACGTTGAGCTTCATTTGAATTTAGACAGATATTTCTGAAAACAGTGTTGCATGTATAGTATACGTTTTTTTCTAAATGTGTATTCAATGGTAGTGTTATAAGCGAATGTACTCGTAGTTGTTAGGTACCAATGTTTCGGTTTTCTGTACGCAATGTAAACATTACAGAAGTTTCAGGGTATTAGCTCCTTTAGTAATTTTGATAATATGGTGATATTCGTGCACTTTTTAAGGACATTTCGATTATTTTTAACGATATTGCTTACTGAGATCTGCAGCTTTGTTGCTTCTCAGTCAAAAAAGACAAATGAATAAATTAATTGTTAAAATTCTACTTTATAAAATGCGAGATAGTTCAAATAAGGAATTTTGTTTTAATTTAACACAGTGCCTAGGTAAATGAAGGACAGTGCGTTAATAGAGAGGTGTGTCGGCCCGCCCCAAGATGTCTACTAGGCGTTTTGCGGCAAATTTAATATTTATTTTATGCTGCATAGATTCATCTTCCTATTTATAAAGTAAACTTGCATCATAGCCTGGGAGCTCATCATGAAAGTAAATGCAAAATATTACTACCTATTCTGAAAACTCACCACACCTTCACAAGTATTAACTAGCTTATTAACATATTGATGGTAAAGTTATTGAATCTGACACGTGGAGCGCATTATTATTTTTTATGTTGATTTGGTAGATAAATTGGTTAATTAATTTGTCAGCATGACATTTGTATGAAACGTCAATTTATGTTGTTAGTGTTTTGCCTCATTAGCGACTGTATTAAACTTTCTGTCGTAACAAAAAAGTGTGACGACTTCGACTCGACTCGACTTAGAATTTGCCAATTTGTTATTTTATTTTACCATGTGTTAAGACTCTAATTGTTTGGCAAATTTTTGTGGTGTCACGGAGCCATTCATGTCGTTCGGTTTATTGCAGCTGATTTAACTTGTGATATTTCGTGATGAATTACACTTAGACAAAAGGTAGAGCTGAGAATCAGTTGTTTGACTATTGTTTGAAACTAGTTTTTCTGTATTTTACACTTAATAATTTAAATAATATGATTTTGGTAAGTAATGCTTTTTGTATATTTATTTTACCTAACAGGAAATTACTCATGTGATTTTTAAAATCTATTCGGTATATAGAGACTTGGATACAAATGCGTTATAGGTTACTAGAATGACATTGCAGTTTCTGTAAGTGGTTTGTGTTAAACCTATGCTTGTTTAATTTCTATGTTTGCCTCTATACTTTACATTAAAGATTGATCTACGTCTCACCTCGATCACAATATTAAAATCTGAAACTACGCGATTATATTTTTTATCACAATCAAAAAACCAATTTTCAAGTGGATTGTCACAATAGTGATAAGTGCTCTTTATTAACCACTTTATAGACACCACAAAGACGATTCGTAAGTGCTTTGTACAAAGACCATCAAGTATTATAAGCTATTATTGTAACCGTGTTTCTTACTATCGGCATTATGTTGTTTGGTGGCCGGCGCCGGAGTAGTGCTTCTCACGAATTTCGCGGCGCGGCGCCTACGCGTGGGCGGCCTATCATGCGCCGCCATCGCACGTCTCACTGAGCGCACTTGCTCGACCACCTGTACCGACATCTACCCCTTATTCTCTCTCAAATACGGTCTATAATTCATTCTACCAAAAGAACGTAGACGTACTTGGAGAATCCGACGGCCCTTTGTTGCCTAGTGCGTCTAATTAGTCAGACTGTTTAGTGCTATACTCGCCCGAGGCCCGCATGGCCAACAACGGCCTGGACGATGTGAAATGATGTGATTTGTTGAGGTATGCAACGAGCGCCAACCTTTCTGCTAGATTAATTTTTGAGATTCAATTTTCCACTTTTATTTTTGAGACTAGCGAATCGAATGTTAGTAATAAGCTATCCAAAGGATTGTATATTATGTTTGCCCTCGAGTCACATTGGTCCCTTTTCATGCGCGACTTAAGAATTTATATCATGATTTCAGGCGCCATGAATACGCCTACAAGAGCGTAATATTTTTGCATTGCTTGAGTGGAGATATTGTATTTCAAAAGTCGTGGTGAGATTCATCTGTTGCAGCTTGCTCATAAGAATATTCTCATGTTTACCGGTGACATTAAATTTCCTTGTCTGATATTTTTGACTGGAGCCTCATTGGCAACAAGAAATATCAAAGCATGTTCATACATAAAATTTATCGCACAGGCCTGCGGTGTGTTTTAAAGTTCTTATACTATGTGTCTTATTTTCCTTGTAACGTCACATGCCTTTACGATTTATTTTTATGATGAAGTTTTATATTTTGCGTCTCACAAGTAAACTGCTTAATGTTAAAATTTGTGTAGGTATACAGGAGACGAAAAAAATAATTTATTTATTCTACAATTTTAGTACTTTGCAGTTTTTACAACAGCCTTCTCTTTTCTCCCTCATTATGAATACTAAAAGTTCCAACGATATTGAGATGTATATTAAACAATTAAATAGCGTTTCGTATTATAATACGATATGTTAAGAACAATTTCACAACACAAAAGTCAGTCAAGGAACGCGTGAGATCCTGAATCAGAAATATGGCCGAATTATGGCGACTCGATGGCGCCGACTTTCTTTATCGGATGATATTTATATTCACATACATGCACTTTTAAAATTAATCGACAAGGTTACTTTTATATTCGTGTATACAATACAATATTTGATATCGCGGAGGATTCATCTGTTTGTGAAGTGGTCATTCGGGTCCGTTAGCTTTTCTATTGAGTCTTGTGCAGCCATTTTCGAATTCCACCCTCAAATTAAGATAGGGCGTACAGCTCCCGATTTGTCGCGATAAGGTGATTTATCTTCAATAAATTTATCGCTCAATCAACGTCGTCGCTTGCGCCGGTTCGCGCCGCGGCTGATTGGATTTCTTCATAATTACATCTTTTGACACGTACGCGCCAAGTTTCGTACTTCACAAGCCGCCAGGGCATGAGATCGTGGGAGCACCGTGTAATCAGCTTTCTTGATCGTCTTGTTTTGATTCCAAATCATGAATTTATGTTGAATAGAAGTGTTGCCATGCGAAAATTTCGTGATGTGTTCTTTAAGGCTTAACATAATACCAAGATGCAATATAACTGAAATTCCTTCTATAGCTAATGTTATGATGTACATACATACTGCGTTTTTATGTTGCTACTATTATATTTCTTTTTCTCATGTGCATAAATGAGTTCATTAATAAAATTTTGTGCTTAATTATTTAATATTTTTAGGGAATATCTACAGTTTTTTAAGGCTTGTTTTTAATATATATGATATATTGAATTACTAAAAATGCGATGAAGGGTGGGTGTTATCGCGCCGTTTCACTTGCACGTCGTCCAGTTGTCATGTGCAATATTTGGTAGTTATTAAGCGTGAACGCTGTCAAGAATTTCTTGTATAAAATGTTACCTTAATTTTTATCATCAAATACGCATCGAATTTTTGGTACCTACATAATTTTTCTAGATAGGTAAATTTAACGATATGTAGCATGCATGCAACAACAAATTATTGAAGTTGTAATTATTACATTTTTTTCTCTTTTTAGCTTAAAGTTGGTTTTCATTATTACTTAAAATAATGTTGTTAAAGAAGTACTGAAATAATTAATGTTTTAGCTAAAGTTATAGCTACATCAGCCTATAGGTAGCACCTCTTACGGATTATGACCGCCCCGCTGTTTAATTTTCATAAAATACAATCTTATCTGAGATTTAAGCGCGTGTGCCACTGCCAAAAAGAAAACAATTAACTCTTAATTTCGCAACACCCGAAAAGCGATATCTTACGGTGACCATTAAATATTGTTTATCTTGAGATATTATTACGACTGGCAGACACAGTTGCAAATTGAAATCTTTTAGCGCGGACATTCAAAATACAAATATTGCCGTAATAAAACCCACTATTGTGTCAACAAAAATGTGATTGTGATACATAAATAAAAATAAATTTTTGATTAGTTTTTATTACGCATATTTATGATAATAATATGTGATTTTAATACGTGATTTTATTGTTATTTCAATTAGTTATTGGAATATGATTTTGCACTGTATCCACGTCCCACTGAGAAAATGAATTGATGGTGAACTGAACCCCTTAAAAGGTATCATTGTGGCCATCACACCACCCAACTCGTGGGGGCCGGGATTCGGCGCGGTGGTCGCAATTAGGAGCGATAAATGCCCCCGACACTCGATCCGACGGCCTTTCGTCCGATTAATCGATCGGAGGAATACGGCACCCGATTTAAACGGCCCGTTTCTTTTCCTTGTTTATGAAGCACTTTTCGGTTACTCGGATGGCTATCAGAACACGCATGCATTCTCTTGTTTGTAATGCGTCCACTTTATAAATTAAACTTATTTCTTTTTAAGCATAATCTTTTGAATATGTGTTATCAAGGATTACGCCCTCTTTCTAAATTCCTTATAGAGTTTAATTGATTTAAGGTTTCAGATTCTTTTTAATTTGACAAGCATAATATACCTATATATGATATAGATGAACCGCCCTCTGCTTCGCTCGTGTGGAATTGGAAATTACGGCAAACAATATTTTCGGAGATAATGCAACTTTAAAATACAAAATTTTCTAGTAGTAACTTAATGACCAATCTTTTAGTTTTGTTACTTATACCCGTATGCATTGAACAATTGATTCTGGAGCAAGAAGGGTTAGTCAAAAAAGTCAAAGCCCGCATACACGACTCACTGGCCACATATCAATTATTATGACACCAAGGATTACGAGAAACGTTACACAATTACAATGTGTTAAGTTTTATGTCTTATTCTCAATGGCGCGTCGGGACTGGGGGATTATTTTAAACCTATTGTATATCACTACCCATAAAATTACTTTGTTTTAATTCGAAGTGTTGTTATGGTGATGTCTTGCTATTTCACTATGCATATTTAGGTAAAAGGGATAAATTTAGTTTTCTGTTTTAAACATAATTAGGTACTTATAACTATTAGTTTTAATTTGAGAACTTCACATATTTTATTAATATAATCAACTTGTAAAGCAATTGTACTTCAACAAGCAGCTCGTTAAAGACATGACATATTAGAAGTACTTAAGAGCTTACTATTCAAAAGTCACTGCCCCACCTTTTCTAAATCTACTTCGTCAGTTGCATCGGTGTCAAAAGGGAACGAGTGAGTAACGATCCAAAGAAACAATACAAAAAGTTCTTCCATTACAAGGCGACAAATCCCTAATATCAATAGAACACAATGGGAACAATAGTTTGCCCTCTGTCAATTATGCCATCATTACCATTGGAATAAACGATGTAACGGATCAGAGGATTGTCGAAAAAGAAAATCATGGCAACCCAATACCGTAATAAACGCGCGTCTGTTTTAATGTGATCGAATAAATAAACTGTAGTAGTAAAATTCGAAACGAGGATATCCGTAGAAGGACGGAAGTCACCGACATAGCTTTGATGGCTAGCAAGCTGAAGTGGCAATGGGCTGACCAAATTTGCCGTAGATTTGACAATCGTTGGAGTAAACAGTCCTTTTGGATTGGAGACCGCGAGTGGGCAAAAGTAGCGTAGAACGCTCTCTTGCTAGATAGCGTGACGATCTGCGGCGGGCGGCGGGAAGTAATTGGATGAGGACAGCTAAAGACGTGGCTAAGTGGCGCGCCTTAGGGGAGGCCTATTTCCAGCAGTAGATTTCCGTTGGCTGTAGAGAGAGAGAAGGAGCTGTAATTAACTTGGCTAATGCCTCGGTTAATGTAGGTACTTACTAACATACGTAACCTAAAGGTGCCTACTAACAAACATAATATTTTATATAAAAAAAAACAATTTTTAAGTATGATTTCGATTATGAAATACGATATAAATATATATGAGGCGTTATTAAGGCTTGGCTAGATATTATAAACGTCGACTGAGTGACACAAAATTTATAATTTTATAGAATTGAATAATTTTGGAAGAAAATGTCGTTTATTGTCACAGAAGATTCGGTGAAAGGTTCGGCTCTGTTTAGACAAAGATAGGCTGCTACAAGTCCTTACGTGTCGCGTCGTAAATCCTATTTCACCTATTTGCTTCGAGTAACATTTGTTCTCAGAAACAACGTTCGATTGAAATCTAATACTTCGTGCGTATAAACGTAACGCTGACTCACCAAAACGTTTCTATTTTGGTTTTCGAAAAGATTTATTCGATTTCGATTAAGAAAAGATATTTAAAATTCCGTCTAAATTGGCTAAATATGAGGGGAAGTATTTACTGACACCCGACTTAACCGTCTAAAAGTAGACATCATGAGTGCAAAACTTGGTTCAAGTAACAAGAAATGTTCTTTATATAGTAATAGGACTACTGATAACCACGGGAGTTCGTACTGGCAGACAACGCACAACCTAAATCAGTGGATCTAGAATTATGAAACTTTTTACAGATTCAATAGAAGAGTACTAAAAAGGATTTTCATAAATTTTATTTACTAAACGTCATCTATTTTCCTGCTTTAGTAGACGCGACTAAACTATCTACAAACAGAGAAAATAATTGGGTACTGCAATTCCGATAATTGCTAATGATTATATCTCTTGACAGTCATTATTTTATTCTGCATGTGGGTTATCCGTTCCCAAGACTTGCTTACGTACAAGTGGTGTCGTAAAAATGACAAGCTCACTTTTATAGCACTGTCCGACACATGTAAGTAATACTACTCTGTTGTGTATCCTTTTGCCAGCGAGTAATCAGCAATTTATTAAGGTGCGTTGTTGATTATTTTATTAACGTTTTCGCCGCCTCCATACCTCATGA
>DWQL01001114.1:0-12296 GCA_018231265.1 Noctuana haematospila | reverse complement strand
AAATGGACTATCTTACACTAAAATAATTTTTCAAATCGGTCCAGTAGTTCCAGAGATTAGCGCGTTCAAACAAACAACTCTTCGGCTTTATATTATTAATATAAATAATATAAAATATAGATGCATATATATACTGCACTATACGACTTACCGGACGAAAACGCAAATTATTTGTTTGGCGAATTCATTTCCTTACGATTACAATTAAAGCAGTAATCACAAAAAAATCACAGTTCTTAAATCAATAAACATTAAATAAAAATAAAAGATATTTAACATCATAATGAATAAGCTTCTTCATCGATGACTTTCTCACGTGAAAAACTTAATCTGCAATCCGAAGTTCTAGAGACTTTACTACGTCTAACTTATAGCCATCGAGAGAAATAAACGCTAAGAAATATAAATGCTAATAAATATAAATCGTAAATAATTATAACTCGAGTAACGACAACCGACCGACCGACTTCGAAATAGTCGCGCAAATACTTAATAAAAATTTGCTAATTTAAGACTTATAATATGGTTTTCTTATGGATGCCATTGTCAGAAATGGACCAAATTGAATGGGCAGCACTAGCTTTAAATAGAAAAAGAATCATTCAAATCCGTTCACCCAGTCGAAAGTTATGAGGTAACAAACATGAAAAATAGAAAAAAAATACAGTCGAATTGTACCTCCTCCTTTTTTGAAGTCTGTGGAAAAGTCGTTTTTCCAGACTTTTATGACGTATACATAAAAAAGCTTGATATTATAACTTATACTATTTACGCTTAGCATAATTAAAATCTTAACCATCACGCGGATCACACCGATCTATCCATTCTCGAAGTCTTTTCTTTACCTACCCTCCATAAATCTAAACATGGATACATTTATTCATCTACCCACATCTTATATTAAATACGTTATAAACGTACGCAATAAACATTTTTTGATTTTTACTAAACAAAATTAAATAATACAAAAGAATAACCCGAAATTGTAACTTTAGTGTAGGTACAAAAATGGAATGAAAAACGAACAATTTTAAAAATTCAAAAACTGTCACTTTTGACAATTACGTGAGGTAACTTGCAACGAACAGCGCATTTCAACAGGTAGCCGGAATGTTTTTTAATTTTTATTTTATTTAACCTTAAAGAAAGAGTGAATAAGGCGAAATTAACGACAGACGATAACTGCCAGTCAATCTGCGGTGGAGATGAGGTAGGGGCTTACAAATGTATAAAACAAAAAAATTATGTAAAAAGTATTATAAAAAATTAATCGTATATAGTGCTTAATCTCTCTTGTACGTATAGTTCACGTCGTCTGCACATTCTTCATCAGAATCAGAGTCAGGTTTATTGTGCATATTCTTCACGATGTTCGCAAGATTATCTCCTTGAACTTCTTCTTCGTCTGATGACGTATCAATCGAATCAACATCGTATACGATCCATTTGCGAATGCCACCGTCTTTCGTGAGTGTCAACCAGTTCTTTGTCATCAATTTGTTAAATTTTACGATTATGTATTGTCCTTTATTGGAGTGGGTCGCATTCTTACTATCAATTACACCATACAGATCAATTTCGAAGCCATAGTCAGTATCGTTGACTGTTGCGGCAAATTTTATGCATCTATTTTCAATTTCAATATCATAACTTTCAGCGCCGATCAACTGTATTTTTATCGATACGTTCGTTTTTGTCTGCCTCCAGTTAAGTTTCGGTTTCCTCAGCTTAGATTCTTCAGTACTGGGGCTAATTGCAATTTGATTTGAAGAACTTGGTCCAGAATCTTCCGAAGTACTCAGGTCATCGGAATCTAAGTCCTTTGCATCGGGATTTATTTTAACAAGTTGAAATTGCCGCGAACACTGTTCGATATCTTCAGCGACTGTATCAAAATGTAATTGCTCTTTATCAGTTACTTCACCACTTTCTATTGCAGCCAATTGTGGTTGATTGTCCTCATTTGTTTTTGGAATCAGTGGTCGAAACATACCGACCATGTAATCACACAAATTAATTTGCCATTTCTCCGATTCATCTGATTCTTCATCAGTTTGCACTAAGGGAACTGATCGTATTGGTTTCGCCAATACCTCGTTAGCAAGTTGAAGATTACTTATACCTTTATTAGAAACGTCCGACTGTTTGGACACTTTCTCCCAGTCTTCGTCGTCTTCGTCATTAGATCGTACCTCGACCTGTGGTTTAGGCTTTTTTGGAACTAGATATTTTATTTCGTCCTCTAATTCCTGCGCTAAGTTTAGATCTATCATCAACTGGTTAATTATAATGTCTTCATTGCCATATGTATCAATAAGGGTCACGCCATATTTGTGACCGCCCGTAAAATTCGCATTGGATTCCTTCGTAAAGTACTCTATATAAAGTTGTTTTAATCCACCAGACTGATCTTCAAAGCACTTATCGAAAAGCCAATTTGTTGCAAAATCTGACCATTTGTCGCCTGGCGGCTTAACGCCTATTAAACGACACTCAATGGCTTGGAATGGCAGTTGAGATATGAGTCCGTCATCTATACGGCAAATTTTATCTTTGGTCACCCACCGGCACTCTCCTTGGTCAACGAAAAAACATTTAACTTTCAAATCATCGACATTATCTATTCTAGCCCTTTCATACATAGCGTCATCTGGATATTCAGCAAGGACTATATCATCTTTTGAAAATTCGTCTAATTTTTCAATCTTCTTAGCTATATAGTTTTGAATATCCTTGATTAATATCTTAAAACAATCTTCAAATTTCGTAAGACGAACAAAAAATGTATCAGGATCATCTGCAGATCTAAAGAAAACCGTTGTTGTATCGCGATCTAAATACGCCCAGTTTATTGGCGGTTTAGTTTTCACTGGCTTGAGAACTTCAGGTTCAGTTTTTGGTTCGGGTACGTCTAGATCAGCGCTTCGACATAGCTCCTTTAATTTCGTAATGTGGTCGGGATTTGCTTCACAGTGTTTTTCTAGTAACTCTCGTTTTATATTGAAAGTAACCACGGTCTCCTTTAATGATTTCAGATCTTCACAAGCTTCCAGAGTATCAACGAATATGTTGTTTCCAATTATTAAATTAACTTGCCCCCTAACGTATATATTTTCTTTTTCGTTGACAGCTGCTTTTACAAGTTCTAGGGCAGCATTTGAAAATACAATATCTTTATCCCTGGGCTGGACGTTTGCAAGTCTAATTTTCACAACATATGTCTCAACACTTTTTAAATCTTCAGGAAGGTAATAAAGATCTGTAACAAACACTACCTCCAATATTTCCTGGTCAATCAAACTAATCAGAACGCTTGTCGGTAACCCTCTATTATCAGTGCTGATAATTTTAATCACTTGACATCTAGAAAATAAATGGTTTTGCGTAGTAACGGCGCATATATCACCAATTTGTGGTATACCCTGTAAAATTCTGTTTTTTTCTTTTGAATAATGCAACCCCATCTTCATTGAGACGTTGCTGTATGTGTGTGGGTATTTAAAATGCGTACCAGCATCAAAACTCGAAAGCAATCTGGCCGTATAAAAGACAGCTGACCCGTAATGCAAAATTTTGAATGTAACTGTACCAGAAGTAGGTATCCATTTTTTAGGCATATCATAATATTTAAAGATGGTATGTCGACTTTTGCAGTTATGAATATCTGGACAATATCCTATGTTTATTTTATTATTGCAAAGGGGGACAAAGTTTGCAGCCAATGCAACGTCCTTCCGTGCCAAAATGGTTTTACTAATATCTTCCAAGTGTTCAGGGATATTTTCAGTGCACCGCTTAACAAAATTTAAGATTTTCGGTAACTGTTCTGCGTTAGTATCTTCTAGTATTATTAAAATTTTAACAGATTCATTGTCGGCCCTGAAAATCGATGGATAACTCTCATTCAGTGTAGCGAATCGCCTACAAAATGTCGAATACAGCGATGGCATAGAAAATTGAACCAAATAGTGAGCGTTTACTATATTCATATGGTACAGATTACTGTCGCAGCAAATGAGCACGGGCGCCTTCACATGCTCTTTAAATTCTCGCCACAACAAACTCAAGTTATACAAGTCTTGAACCGTCATTTTACTATTTGAAGCAAACACAAAATAGTTTAAATTTTGAATAGCTCTATTTATATTCTCTACTTCTTCATCGGATGCGCAAACTACGACAGTTTTCTTTGAAGGGTCTACATCTTGCAAAAATTCAATTAGGAGATTCAGTTTATTCTCTTTCTTAACGTAACTCAATTTCATATTTGCTTTTGAGTACACGACGCTCTCCTGAAACGCGCCTATGCATATCACTGTATCAGGGGCCTTTTTAGCGAGGGGCTCCATGAAAGGGCACCAAACTCGAGACGCGACAACGTACTGAACCTGCAATTCTTTGTTCACTCGAGATTTCAACAATTCCTTGACTTTGCATAAGCAAAACTTCAACTCTTTAGAATAGATTTCAGACAATCTTTCGCAATCCTCAAGAACCAAAATAGACAGTCGACGTAAATCCACGCCGAATTCATTCATTTGTATCAACCGCACGAGCGAAGGCACCGTGCATACTAATATCTCACAACCATTAAGCATGTTCATGGCTATATTCTTTTCATCCTGACCGAAATAAGAGGACACCACTTTCTCATTACATCCTAGCATAACCTTTGCATAATTGTAGATATTAGTAACCGACCGCGAAGTGCCGCAAATAACAATACAAATTGGTCCTAGGCTGTCATCTTCTGCGTTCGATTCACTGAAATCACTTACTAAACGGCAGACTGCTGGTAAGTAGCCAAAAGTCTTACCGCAATTCGCAGGGCCGACCATAAACACACTATAACCCCTCAAAATAGCAGGCCAAGTAATAGACTGCATCATCATAGGTTTAGTAACCGAAAATTTCTGAAGAACCAAACTAATATGCTCTGTGAAGTTCATATCCCTAAAAAAAGATGAAGGCGAGAATCGCTTGTTCATTTTGGAGTGTACCATCATGATTGGTGTGACTAATTGGTCAACGAAAACTGATAATTCCGGGTCTATATTTTGGAAAGGATTAGCATTGACGGCTTCTTGTTGATTGTTCATATTCGGTCTATTTTCTTCTTTGGGGGGAGGGATAGGATGTTCCGAATTATAAATGTTTATCATTTCTATTAAATCGGTAACACTTTCGTCTGATTCTGCGTCTGCTTGTTCGGCTGATTCGGCTTGCCTGTTCTGCGGTGCCGATGTCTCTTCTGTGTTGGGCGTGTCAATGTACGTTGAATCGGAAAACTCGTTTCTCTTATGTTTAGCCATCTCTTTGTGTAGCTTCAGCCTCTTCTCCCAAACCGATGAGCTTGATGACGGCAAATTTTTCTTGTCGTTCTTGTGTGTCCCTTTTCTATTTTTAGTGTTGTAGCCAGGTAAAGGCTCCCTGTCAGCGTTAGAAGTACTTGTACTAGCTTGAGAATTATTGCGCCTGGAACTGCCTTTAGATCTATCTGTTGCACCATCCTCACCGTAAGGATGTATTGGCGGGACTCTAGAATTAAGTTTGGTCATATCGAAACCCGGAGGACCGTACGCCGTTTTCGTTCGCCCCTTTTTGGAACTCACTCTCTTACCTTTGGTCTTCTGCTGCTCTTTCTTCTTATTCTTGGGCGCTGAATGGGAAAATAAATAAATTTAATTAGTAATTTTAATAATAGTGTCAATTTATTACTTAAGTTTATGATGCCAGGCTAGTCTACAGAATTAAAATAAGTCTTTGATTTTTTTAGACTAAGCTGACAGAATATAGTGACTGCATGAAAACAACTCACGCTTTGGTTTTGACGCCATCTTTGATGTAATCTTCAAAGGAGTCTTTTGTTGGGCCTTTGGTGTTTGCCTGGTTGTATTGACGAATACAAACTTTGATTCCTTTCGTGCTTTTTTGGTGGCAGTACAAAAAGAATAATTAACTTTATCTTTTATACTTTTAATTTCGCCAATTATTCTACGCCTGAACTCTTGAAGCGCTAATAATGATTGAGTGTCGTTCATTTCTTTACATTTTCTTATAGCTGCCCTTAGAGCATTGCTGTGTTTAGGTCCTCTCATATCAAATCTAGTTAATAACGCTTCAACCATTTTTTCGTGAATGTCGTTTTCACATATTTTGTCTTCATCTTTCTGCGACTTTTTTGAGGCAATAGACGGGTTTTGAGTAATATCGAATACTTTGGGATTCATAAAAGGATTATCACTATTTGAACTTGTGCTAGGTCGAGGTTCAGTTGTTGAAGTTTCATCATTTTTAAAAGTTCTAGATCCATTTCCTTTTGAATTTTTATTTGTCTGATTTGCATCATACAATTGCGGTTGGTCAGTTTTCATAGGCTGTTTTCCTTTAGAAGCACCATCAGATGGTTTCTGCTGTGGTTTTGGTTTAATACTTTCAGATTTGACTGGGATGGCGGTCTCTTCTTGTTTTGCAATTGAATTTGGTAGCTTAACATTATTAACAACTTTTTTAATAGTACAAGGAGAAGTATGTTGTACTAATTCATCTTCATCATCTTCATCATTTTGTTGTGTCTCTTCATTTACAACTTTTTTGGGACTATCATTTTGACTAGAAGGAGATGATGACTCTGACTGTGTTGAATTTGAAGCTGAATCAGTGAGAATATCCAGAGAATATTCATCCATTTGCCTTACAGACATTTGACTTACAGATTTATTCTTTGATTCACTAAGAAGCTGTTTAACCAATAGTTCTTGTTTCGTCACTTTGTTGGTTGGTTTGCACATAATCTTCTTTAAAATTTGTGCCTTTTGTGCGTTTGTTCTATCAGCAATTTTCTCTGCACTTGGTGTCGCATTTAGTTCAAGGAACGCCTTAGTATCTTCAAAAGCCTGTACATGCTCTGGTGTCTCGCTACTGCCGGAAGCTTTAGAGACAGTTTCATTTCTCTTTGAATTTAAAATTTCCAGTTTCTTTTCCATCAGTGTTGGTGCTTTATTTTCTTGTAGCCTCTTAGTTAAGCCTCTGCCAACTGATTTCTCGTCAACATCTCTACAAAGCTGTAAATCCTTATTTTTATTTTCAACCAATGCTTCTATTTCATTATTATGTAGGTTCAAATTATTCGCTGTCAACGATGCCTCAAGTTCGATCGCCGCTCTCGACACAGATGTTTGTGCCCTGACAGGTTTTTCCCAGTTTTTCTTTTGCGTGAACTTTCGGTAAAAATTTTCAATGTTTGTGATAACATTTTGTGTCTCCGCGTTGCTTAGTTTGGTCTTAACTTTCCCTTCACTGAGCTGTTGATGAAACAGGCATGCATCGTAACTAGCAAACCCGCCGGACCTTAGCATCTTTGACAAATAAACCGTAATCCCTTTTTCATTTTTCTTCAACAAGTCACCAAATTTGTGGATACTCGAATCAAAGACTGATGATCTGTGAACAAAAGAATTATTTATAGTTAGTAATTGTTTTCACATTATAATTTAAATACAAGTGAAATTTGTTATCTTTGCATATCAATGCTAGATAGAATACAAATTTTGTAACTCGCAAATTCAATATAAATTCTGTGTGGGTGCCATGGAAACACAAAAAAGACAATAACACAAACACCCAGAAAACAGAAATTTAAAATTAATTATCTAAACTTCTACCATGTAGGAAACCTCCATCGAATGGTGAACCAGAGTGGTAACAGTTACACCACATGGGATGTCTCATCGGTCAGGCAGCTCATGGGTATAGTTACAACTATAAAGAGTATTGTTATTGCTGTATGACAAGAGTTGGGAAACTATTACCACTAGAGGCCAGAAACATTACTAAACATAGCAATTTAAACTTTGCTACCATCTTACATGTCTCTCAGTCAAGAACTGGTGTGCCGCTCATGAGTACTCTACGCCTTCACATGTAATCTCATATAGGACTTCTCTATTTGAGGTTGGCCGTGAATGTCCATGGGTTGCAGTGACTACCTAACAACAGGTGGCCTACATGCTGGTTTGTTACTCATTTTAAAGATAAACGATAAAGAGTCGGATATTAGGATAGAATTCTTATGTCCAACGTTATATAGGAATTTGGGGTTGGACATAGGTATCCATGGGTTGCAGTGACTACTTAAGTGGTTAATTCCCTTCGAGAGATCATTCTCTATCGAACCTTATCCCCGCCTACCGCTAATTGGTGCGAGTTAGCTCTAAAGCCCACCACGAATTGTCATTTATGTTAACAAATAACTACACAATGAAAAATTATAAGAATCTACATAGAACAAAGACATTTATATATCGCTGCGCGTTAGATTCTATGTAATGCGCAGAGCCGCAAGCATATTATGTTAATTACTGGATGTATTTTTATCACACATTGGATTTATCACACAATAATAATAAAAATGTAAATTTTTTACCCACCGGTGATCTATGTGTATGGGCGTAAACCACACCTCAGAGTCTTGCAAGAACTGGTACATTTGCGCCGTGGCTGCCGGCTGCCATTCCGTACATCGTTGAACAGTGAACTCTTCCTGGTCCAAATTAATCGTGGTTTCCAACGGTAGCAGGCCATATATACCGATCTGCTCAAACTTAAACTGGTAGGGAGCGATCTCAGGGTCCCGCACTTCCACCCAGATTAAATGCGGATTCATATAGTAAAGCACCTGAACTTTGTAGCAATCAGGCGGCATTGTGCGAAGAAATTACTTTCCTATCCTATCCACCGAAAAATAATAGCAGAATTCGCCATAAGAAAGTCATATATCCAACCAATTCATAGCTTTGAAAAATCCGGCAAGAAACATGACAGATAAAAAGAAAAACGGTTGTTTTTTTTTAAGGAAATACAGAGGCAGAATAAATGAAACTTCTAGCGCTGCGCCTATGTAAAAGATATTTTAAGGCTTTGACACTCGAAGAATAATTAACTCGACAAATTACTTTAATTTCGCCATTAATTAATCACAATGTTCTTCTGCGCTGCGCTGCCTGCGGCCATTACAATTTTCAGGAGAAAATGGGAAATAGAAAATATAATATTATTTATAATTTATATGCTATCAGGGTTGCCCCCAGCAAATTAAAAATTCCTCTAAGTAGGTTAGTATTTCTCAAAAATCCGAAGGGGTTTATTTTTTCTTCAATCTTGCTTGTGATTATGATTAAATTGTTCATAGGTCAAAATAGCCGTACCCTTCAAAATATATTTTCTCTCGTCAATGTCTGATCGTAACATAGATCGTAATCTATTAGACATGAAGGGAAATCTGTTCAATTGGCAATACTGTACGTTAAGTACGCAGACGCAGTAAAGGGCTGCTTGAATCCCTAACATTGTATAAATTTACATCAATAAAATTGATAATTGTGTCTTATATTCTGTGCCGTACAATAGAATGGAAAAGAAATGCTTTGGACTTGCAAGGAAAAATTTTTTGAAACACAACTGCAAGAAATCAAATATAAAAATTTATATTATTATACTCAAAACTTACAACTTTGTTGACTAGTCGTATTGTAAGTATCGTAACACATTATAATATTCTTATTTGGGCGAACGCCCACCTAAACTGTTTTATTTAAAAAAATATGTGTGGAAGGATAGTTTTACTTACTAAAAAATTCTACTAATACAGGAAAAGAAACAAAAAAATACTTTTGACTGTCTCATAATAAGTTATAATTATATGAAGCGGCATTTTAATGTTTAAGCAATAAAATTAAGTGTAGGTATATTTTTAATATTAATTTACTGCTCGATTAGTTTCTTAATTAATGTAAAAAAAATATATAGTTTTTGGAGTTTTGTAAAAGGGGATATTGTATAGTATTTAAAACGGAGCTGTATACAATAAGTAGAGTGTGGTACAACACTCGGGTTATAATTATATTTGTGCCGAAAGTTGATTGGTTGAAATATGCATTTCAACCAATCAACTTTCGCAACAAAATCAATAATATTGTGAAAGGCAACAAGGTGAGTAAAAAGGATGATGAATTAGATAGGTATCTATTTTATTATTTAAGCCTGTATTGATTGAAACATACATAGCGCAACTCTGTTTCCTTTTAGTCTAGACAGTTCTGTGGTCTAAACATTCTATCACCAGCGATACATAACTACACAGTTTCATTTACGATACTCGTATCAGTAGGTACAGACGTATCAATATTAAGTAGGTATGATATTATTATGATTGTAAGATGTTACAAACTTTTGTTTGATATACCTTGATGGAAAGACATTTAGCTTCGCTTCGATTTTCCCTCTTGCTAATGCCTACGAGGGAACGTTATATAATATTATAATTAAATTCAATGTATGTGGTCCTCTATTTAGAACTCCGATTACCTACTCATTAAAATAGTAAAATGCTGTAAGAGTAAAAGTAAGATACTGAAAGAAGAAGGAATAAAAGTAATGTATGTGAAAGGATAGTTCGGAGGCAGTTAGCTCAATAGAGCTTGATTCGATTACCTATCAATCCTATTATAGGCATAATAAAAGCCACGCCCAGGTGGAACTATGAAAAAATAAATCTAAAAATAGTTCTGTTTTGTTGTCATAGGACTTCTGATATAAATTCCAGATCAAATAAATATTCTTTTCTCTATCTCGAAAATATATTTTTTTCCTTCGAAATTGTCATTCAACGCGTGTGTAAACACCTTTACTATAATTTATGCCCGCCACATTTAACACAACCACATAGCGCTCGAACTATATAGTCTGTGGATAAAATAAAATGACAAATCACTGACAAAATGTCAACTTAATTTTGACATTTGTATTGACAAATCAAGTATGAGTTCGTGGCGTAAAAGCTTTCGGCATTTACAATAAATAAAACAATTTGGAACGGCCAACTTAATGTTCTAATTATTGAAAGTTGGTCAGTAAATTCATTGTAAGTATCTTACATTAAAACTAATAGCTTTCACATATCATTTGTAGAGTATTTTTGGTAATAACATAATTGTTGAGATGTATTGATTCGACCGAATTATGCGTTTTGATGAACACCAAATTAAAACTTGGATTCTGGCTTTGCTTAATTTAATAGATAGATCTTTTTACTAGGCGTTTGTATGTAGGCTTAGCCCATTAAAACATTGATTATAAAATAGTAAGCCACAGTTTATTTAAAGACATGTAGAAGATTCATCCAATTATAAATTTTATTATCATTACTGTTAATCGTCAAATAGAAATACAAAGGGCTTACAATAGCATGTAGTTCAAACCGTATTTACCTTTACAGGTGTATAATTTAACTTAAATTGACGACCAGGTGTAGTGGTTATCATGCCAGTTGAACATCCGAGTGGTCCAGGATTCGATTCCCAAAGCAAAAGTTTAAATGATGAATTTAGATTCCTGTTCTTGTTTTAGGTGTTTGTGAAATTGTGTTTGTGTGTGTGTCCATGACACCCACAACACATGGAATCCTAGTGTAAGGCTTTGGGTGTGAAGCGTTATTTATTTGTTTATAATAAGCAGCAGTCCACAAATCCGCAGTGGAGCAGTGTGGTGGAGTGTGCTCCAAGCCTGGTTCTGGGGAAAGACCAGTGTCCAGCAGTGGGACATAAAAAAGGGTTGAGGGTTCAGCAACTCCTGCAACTGATTGTGTTTATATCATGTTATCATAATATATATAAGTTTTTTTTCATTTGCAGTAAAAATGGGCATCGCAGTAAGTAAGTACTCCGATCTGTCGAACAATGAACTGCTGGCAAGGTTCTGCTCAGCGGAGCCGATTTGTCCCAATGATCCCTTCTGGAACCAAGTCCTGGCTTTCAACATCACCCTGCCTGCTAATGCGTGAGTATGGAGTATTGAGACTGATGTCTAAATAGGTTTAGATGTGTAGTCCGCTCTGTGTTTTGGCAACATAAAATCAAGGCAAATGCCTGACTTTGGATTACGTCATGTACACAGCATACATAGTATATATGTCACCTACCTACTAATATTCAAGCCATTTTTTAATGAAAGGATCAACACACAGCCTAAACTGCTGATTGTAGAGACCTGAAACTTGGAGAGTCTGAGCTTTGTATTAGTCATATATGATAAGAAGGGATTTTCCGAAATTCTATCTTTAAATTTCTGTCTTCGGTGTGGGTGTTAGTGTAATAGTGTTTGTGTGTATGGCACCCAAGACACAGGGAATCCTAGTGTGGGGCTGTGAGTGTGAAGCTTTATTTCTTATATATAAAATTCTCGTGTCACAGTTTTCGTTGCCATACTCCTCCGAAACGGCTTGACCGATTTTGATGAAA
>DWQL01001113.1:0-12297 GCA_018231265.1 Noctuana haematospila | reverse complement strand
AGCTCAGGGGGCCCTCGAATCCTTACCAGAGAATCTCAATCGAACTCAACTTTTGAAAATTTCTCCCATTTTCAAAAGAAATATGACAGGTGGCAACTCGAGTTTAATCATGGCAACTCAGTTGCGAGAAATTCATTTTATTACCTGCCCATGCACGAAAAAGAGCTGATGATAAAGTTGCTTAGCAATTTTAATTGTATATTTAATGATTTTACTTCAAAAATCCTTACCAGTTTTGATAGCAGTGGGCCCCATTATTTTATTTGCCCCAGGGCCCTTGGTTACCTAGCTACGCCGCTGGTGTGAGATAAATACTTTCTTACTTATGGCTGTAGTAAACGTTTTAAGCAAGTATATATATATTTTATAAATAAAATTGCAGTAACCTTAATTGTTTCGGAATACGAATTATTGTAATGTTACTTTATTAATAAAATTATTGTTGTTTTTGTTTCGAGGTAAAATTGAATTAATTATTTCTCATATTAATATTTAATAACATTTACTTGCTTTATATTATAAATTTTAGCCATCACACACTTATAATGCAAATGAAAAAAATTAAATACGTATTACCTAGGTATAATTTAAAAAAAGTATCTGGTGTCGACAGGCAGCATTCACAAGAATTTAATTAAAAAGGGCTTAACACAGGACCACAGATATCAAATTTAAAGTCAAGTATGAAAGTTTGTAATTCGAATACTGAATACCAGCAATTTAGCTCGTATACTAATTTAAAATTCAGTTAATATTTGGCGATACACGGCAGCGCCATCTGGTGGCGCAATTTGCATGGAAATCGCTCTGTTGTTGTGTACTCAGCTTTACATTTATTTTTATTGTTAATTGATTAACGAAACTATGGCCGTTTTATTATTGTTGTTTCCGTTACAGAAAAAACCAGTACAACCTTCACTTTAATTCCATTTGGCCACAGATAGCTATTTTATGTTGTTTTTATTCTAATAGCACTGTTCATTCACTGGGGTTTTATGGACTATTTGCGGTTTTGTACTATTTTGAAACAAAAACGTAAAATACACGCATTTTTTGGATTATGCACGGTCAATACTTAAATGCCTTCATGGATATCGGGTTGTGTACTATAGATAGTATATTATCTATTCTGTGATAAAACTACGTCTGACCGCTTGCATTTTTCTAGATAAAGATGTACTATTAGGCCTAGAAACCTAAGGTTACCTACACGAATATTATAACCTAAGGTTACCTACACGAATATTATAAACAATAAGCCCCATACATTTTCGGGTACAAATTGATTAATCGACATTGCAACTTTAAATGAAATGTCAGTCACTCGCCACGTTGTACGAGTACCCTAATGACACAGTTATCTATTTGTGCCGGGTCAATCATGGACCCTTGCGGTGACATGTTCTGTTCGATATGTAATCACTCCGCTCACTTGTGATATTTGCCAAATAATATCGTGTTTGATAAGAGAAATAAATATGATAACTAGGACTGCTATGTTCATAAAAATTAAAAGTTATTAGCTTTTTGCCGTCTAAGATTATAAGCGACGAAAACCAACAATTAATACTCAGATTAATTTCGTTTAGAAGTACTGGCTGCAGAATCAGACTTTATTGATATTTGAACTTCTGTGAAATACAATGATCTGATTTTAAAGACATTCTTTAAGCTTCTTTCGTTTTTGCCAAACTTGGCACAATATATAACTTTAAGAAGAGAGTATTAAGAAGTTAGGAGGTCATCCGCAATCAGTTTGTTTAATTGTATATAACAATAGACACAGGTGGATACAGATGGAGGATGGTCATTCGAAAAAAGTCTTCCTAATTATTTTTTCTAATAATTCTTATATTTAAAAAACAGTACAGAGTCGAGCCAAAGTTTATGACAAAATACCCAAAAGGCTTTCTCATTAATGGATGCACCAACAAGACCACCAACAGATAATAAAACATACGTCAATAAAAACCCACTATCCCGCTCGTATATCCACTAGATTGCGAACTCGTATCAATATGCTACGATTGGATTGAATTATTTGTTTATCTCGCGGACAACGACTGATTTATCGTCATAATAAATGGAATACGTTGTCGAATATATCCTGATATTCACCGTAATATCGCGGTCATCAAAAACATGTTACGGAGATATAACGAGTGTGTTATACAGTCTTATTTATTGTACAGTGTCATCTGTGATCGAGTATTTTCTGAAAGGAAGATGTTGTATTACGGATGTAATATAAATTACGAAATTTTGATTCTTTTCCTCTATACGTAAGTGAAACTTTGATTTGAGAAATATTTTCATGTTTTATCTTAAACTAGCAGATGACTGTAGACTGCAGATCGATTAAGTAGAATTTTTAAAAATTAGATACTAATAAATAAGTTAAATTTTTCATTAAATTCTAATCGAAATATTTTTTAATATTATCAATGCGTGAATGTGCGTTAATGATTTCTAATGCGAATTAAGAGTAGTAGGTACCTACCTACTATGGAAAAAGAGAAAAAATAAACAGGACTGCAATTTCACAACGACCATACCTGTGTAATAGATAGATATCCTCCTAGTATGATTAGTGTGTACTGCTGTTGGTGTGTGTGGAAATAAATAAATAAAATAAAATAAATAAAATATCAATTTCATATAGTAGCAAACATTTTTAATCTGCTTTATTTTAAGTTTTTAAATTTTATTTATTTCTCAAATGATCAACATCAATAGTGCGAACGGTCCTAATGAAAGCTATGAAGTAGACAGGCTTTGATAGATATGCAGTGCCTTTGCGTAAGCTGGCTCTGCAAATATCAATAAGAGCTTATGACGCTCCAATATCCGGCCGGACCGAAGTCTTGGGGAATATTACTCAATAGTGATTGCTAATATGTAAATAAGACAGGGACTCTCTCTTTGATCAAGTTTTATAAAAGATCGAGCATTTATTACTATGTATCGACTCACGCATAGGATGATTTTATGTGCTTCGATGACCTCCTAGAGTTGCTAGATGTTCGTATTTTATTATAAAGCGAATTGAAAATAGGATAATTATTGTTTATATAAAGTTTTAAATCTTTAATATTGTAAATCTAACGGCTTCAATAAGTAGACAACTAATTATAAATAAGTAATATACTATTAATAAGTTATCCAGTTATTGAAGCTTACACATTGGTGTACGTACTGTACCTCTTAAATTGAGAAGGATTTTTATTAAGGATTCTACTGTAGAAAAAAACTGTTACACACCGGTGAAAAATCGAACTCAATGTATGAACACTTTGAACCTTCTGAAAACTCTTTAAGCTTTACAAAAAAGGTACCCGACTGCTTTCAGCTATTGTCGTCTAAACCCGGATAATGTTCGAAACTAGGACAACTGCGTTAATGAAATGGTTACATGAAAACTAATCATAATTAAAATCGGTCGCAATATTACGGTACCAAGTAAACAAATAGTTAATTTGGAAACGAACATTGTTTAAGCAACTTATAATAAAGACATTTACATAACTGTCTTTTGAAATAATACATTTAGTTATGAATTCGGTTTTCTGCACATTTTATTGTTCTGTTTAGAATCTTACATTGTGTGCATTTCGGATGCATTCGGTTTACTAAGTGATAAATTATATTTCAAGCTTTTGTGTTGGAGCTTTTGCAAGCATAATATTATGTTAATTAACCCAGGATTTGTAATTGGAATTACAAAACTTTCATAATATTTATTCAAAAATATATTGCGCTAAAATAGTGAATTGCATAATTGTATTTTATTTTATTCTTAATTTAAAGTTGGCTGAAATTGCATAGCGTATAAGAGTATAAGAGTATAATTAAGTCGCTGAATTATTTTGATGGTGTGAGATATTTAGCGTAACTTATTCGAGATTAGATTAACTGAAACTACGTCTATTCGCAGATTTAGGAGCATTATTAATATTTAATGAATATAGCTGTGAACCTCTCTGCGTGTTGTAATAGAACGCATTAGCAAATTAAACGGCAGAATAATCATAATATTTATTGCTTCATGTGTTATTTAGTACTTACTAAATTTATTATCACACATTTTTAAACTGTAGAAAGTAGGTACGAGCACCTACAGCGTAGTTCTTTCAATTGTTTCATTGGAGTTTCAATATGTACTCATTTTAAATTCAAATATTTAATTCAGTTTAGTGTGTAACTTTAGTTTAATGACGTTGCATAACGATTGATTTCTATCTGATATAAATGATATACTTTTTATATTAATTTTAACTCGATCTATGAATGTCTATGAAGTCATTTTTAAATATATTTTTTTATTATCTCACCTTTCCTTAGTCACCTTTACTCACGTCAGATGACTTCCTTTACAATACTGAAATTACAGTATAACAGTTTACAAGTATTGAAATAAAAGGTATATATCTAAAGGTTAAAGTAAATTATTCAGGGTTTTATTAACCTTTCCAAAGGGCAAGTTAAACACGATATGGATTGAGGATTACTTGCGGCCATTAATTTTATATAAGTCTTTGAGAGTACAATGCATACGATAATTTTACAAGAAAACTTATTTTGTAGAATAGAATACTAAATGTCAACCTTATTAAATATTTCAAAGGCCTTTTCTTTAAATACTTTATTTGTATTGATTTGATTCAACTGGGAACCAAAGGTTAAGCTCGTGTGTACTTGAATTTTTAAAAAGGATATATTGCTCGCTAAATGACATGGCAATGACAGGTAAGTATATAAACATAAACATTAAATACGGATGTACTGCGCGTAGTTAATTTTCAATGAACCGTGTTTAACACTATTGTTTCATAGGAAAGGTTTACTAATTTCTTGTTAACAAAAACAAACATTATAAATATATGGACTAAGATTAGACTGCAGTACCTACCTTTTGAAATCGAACTTTTACATTTGTGCTTGCTAATATACAAAAAAGATGATAAAGTAAAACGAAACTACACAAGCAGGTAATAAAATTAAAGTACGGTACGGAGCGGCGGAGGCGCCAAAAACGAGCAAATTGTCCCAAATTGTGCGTGCATTTTACACGACCGGGTTCAACCCGCTGCGGTCAATTAATGGTTGACAGCATTCCATTCAGAAACAGTTTCCAAATGAACACCCGCAATGAGTTAATGTGTCCTTATTTACTCGTTGTTGCGTAAAAATCGTTACGTTGTTTTATGCACTGAATAATATGAAAATAATATTGTCTATAGAAATGCTCATTATTTTTACGCGCCGGGAACCGCGGTGAAATATCAGGAATTTTAAAATACTATTTGCAAAATCATTGCAATTTTATAAAATTGTAACATGATTGTTTGTAGTATCGTATTCAAATGGTTTTCTACCGGTTTACTAGGTTATAATTATTTAAAAAAATGTCTATCAGCTCGTCATTGGCATTATATTCGAACCCACTAAAACCTTTTTGATCTGTTCATAACATGACAGAAAGTATTACGTAAGACTAGTAAAAATCGAAGCGTCTTCGAGTGGCTGTGTGGCTACATGGAAATGCACTAGCATATTGCACTGAGCACTTTACTTCATTCTCTTAAAACCTTGTCGAATGGTAATCGACACTTTAAAGCCGATTGTCACTGTGCGAGATTCGCCTTGTGCTGGTATATTGGAAATGTTCAGTAAGTTCTTAATCTAGAGTAGTCTGTTTCCTTGGGATTAATATGTGTAATTTCTGCATTGTATTTAGTGACAGATTTTTTGTAAACTAAAGTTAAATTATGGATATAGTGGGGAACCATTTTTGTATTCCTAGGAGGCTCTATTAGTTAAGCGGCATAAGGTGAGTTCTTAATGAAGACTATCAGAACATTGTTCGTAGATCAGAATCTTTCGTATTGAAATGCGTCCGGACTTTTACCGTAGTAAAAAATAATGAATATTAAAAGGATCTTTAAAAAGAATGTAGTATTGCGTATCAGCGTAATATTATGTACACGTTTCTGCAAGGGATGAACAAAAGCTAGGAGGTTGTCCGCGGCTCTGATTTAATTTGAATCCTTTGTAGGAAGCAATATGATAATGCGAAGAATAGTATTAATTCGCGCTGAATGGATTGCGAATGTTTCAGACGCTGTTTGTTCAGCAATTTAGCAATGTCTGTACAATTGTGATTTTGTATTAAGCTTGTTAGTTGTTAAGAGCCTTTGTCGCGGGTTTCTGACGGTGATTGACCCTGTTGCGGTCATATATATTCCTCGAAATAAGAAATTTTGTTAACATCTGTCGAACAAAGATACAATAAAAATACAATTATGAACAACCTTCACAACGAGACTCTACGTTTATTATACGAGTCTTATTCTAACTTCACATCTTTAAAATCAATAAAGTAATCTAATAAATTCTAGTTTTTGACAGTCTTTACCTTAAAACCTATTAGGTATATTATATTCGTTCATTTTCAAGAAACTTCTATGAAACAATGAAAACCCAGTAACGATACTATTATAAAATAAATTACTTTTAATGACGACGCCAGGCTGCTATAATCAATTACCAAAATCAATTAGAAAATCAGTCTAAGATGAAATACGCACTAAAATAGTCCCCAAGCAGTAAATTGGACGATAATTACTTCAATCCGGGGAGCGCTCATCACGACGATCCGACGGATTTGGAAGCCTATCGTGAATATTCAATATCAGGCTTATCTCTATAGTCTTTGCAATTAAAGAATGTTGATAGTGAAAAGCTACATTAAGCTTAGTTTTGAAATAACGATACATAATTGCTTAATGGCTAGTATATTTGTAAATATATGTCCCCACTGCTGGGCGTCTGCTCTCAAAAATGAGAAAGGTTTGTTTATTCTTACTTTTTTCACTTAAACTTATATATTATAAAATATATAGATACTAACCAGCATACTTGTGTCTTACAACTAGAACGATTTCTCAAAAGAAGAATAATTTACAAAGGTCACAGTTAGAATGAAAGCCAGCAAAATCAAAACGAGGATATCAAAAGCATGATTTTGCCACAATCTGCGCAAAGTGTAAAGGACGATCTTTTTAATAATGTCACTGGAAATTAATACAAAGTCTCGACGAATATCCGACGAATACTACGGCCTGAGCTTGTAATAAACGCTCTGAGATTAAATGCTAAAGATGTTCCCACGCAATCGACAGATATTCAATATACTTATTCGTACAATAAGCGAATAGTTCAAATATTTATGTTTTGCTGAGCTAGTACAGTTAGAAAATGTAGCTGGTATATTTTTATCGTATATACTAGAACTACATAGAACAAAGGATGAATGTTTTTTTTTTGTGAAAAAAACTAATTTGTGTCTTTAAATAATATAATTTAAAAATTATTATATAAAGTTGTTTGATATGTGCGTTTAATACATATTATTATGTATGAAGGCTGATTCTGAAGATATTAGTATTTATTATCTAATGTTTGCCTTCAACTCTTTTCTATGTCCCACTGCCGGGCATGGGTCTCTTCTCACAACAGGGGAAGACCTGGAGCATATTCCACCACGCTGCTCCAATGCGGATTGGTGGAGAATATTAATGTTGAGTTATCTTTATTTCCAATTGGCAAAAGTTGAAATACGTAGATATTATTATATGTAGATATCTATGCGATATTTCTAACTTATAAGTGAGTTTCTAACTTATGACTCTAGAATTCTACATTATCAGAAAATCTGTTTAATTTATGCATAATTGACAAAGTTTACCATTGAATCCTGAACGGAATATTAGAACCACAAGTTTGCAAACACAAAACTCTCGATCGTTTGTTGGGGTCGCTAAGTGTCTTGTCGATTGTGTCACCGAGACAGTAAAGGATTACAGTATAGAAAAGTAGAGCTCGGCCGGGACCTTTTAATTGCACGCCCATTTGTCATAATGCGTTATTGTCAAAACTTATTTCATTTCGGCATTATGAACAATGGAATTTTCAACTGTATTCAGGGAGGGTAGCGGAGCCAATCCGCCTAATTATTTTCGGGATTACGACCGACTTGGCAACCCCATTATTTACTAAGTATATAATTGGATATTTTCAATTTTTTTACTTTATTATTCGGATAATTGACGAGATAATTTGTTATTCATGGTTATTTAGGTATATTGTATTGTACTTTTACAGGTAGTTCAATCGGGAACGTACTCGTAATGTTTACTCTGTACTCTGCTTGAGATTGGACCTGAAGTCCATGGGTTTCAGTACCACTTAAATCAGGTGGCCTGATAAAAAAATGTTATCTGAGTTAATGTGAGATATACGAAAATCTAAAAATATGTAAAAAGTAAAATAAAAATGGATAGACTTCAAGAAACAATTGGAATACTAAAGAATCCAAAAATGTATACTAGATTTGGTTTTTGTCCATTAGTTATACAATGAATGAACTAAAAGTAACGCGCCACCGACTACGAAGAATTTCTATTAAAGTCGGTGTCGACTTTTATTTAATTATTTTTTCTTCAATTTTGTATGACAGCGTTGTCGGTAAGTACTTCATTTAATAAACATTTATTAGATGCGAACTTATAAGACATAATATTCATGTTTCAACAGAAGTTATAATAACTAAAATTATTCCAACATAATAAGATGCAAAAATGTACACAAATATTAAAGGGCCAAAGATAAGAAGCCATTTTGTACAACAAACTTTGCTGAAAGGTGGCGACAACTTGCCTTACAATTGCATATTCCATAAGAAAATACATGTCATGATAGTTTTAACAATCAAATTACAATTATTTATACTTTTTAGCAATGCTACTCTAGCTCCGGGATTTTCACATCAAAATGTCAAATAGAACGTTTTTTGGTATACTTCAACTCAAATATTATTATGTATAATACTTATATAATATCTCGTAATTTTTGCTTAAAAAATGTTTTGTTATAATTACAATTTATTCTTGTTGAAATTGAGTATTGAATATTATTATTGGTTTGCAGATAATCACTGAAGTTATTGAAACAGTACCATATATTACGCGGTATTATCCTAAATTCAAATTTGTATGTGGATCCGTCGCTTCAGTGGAATTAAATTCAATATTACAATTTCTATTTGATTTGAACAAGAAGATCGCGATCAACAGCTACGATGAAGCTCTACGCTACGTTATGTTCAAAAGAGTTCGTAGCGTTGCCGTAGCACAGCTACGAAAATAAAGCTCTACAGAATTTCTCTTTGTGTAGAAATTATGTTGAAATAATTATTTGATTATAATCATTTTTACATTGAAGTAGAAAGAGTAAATCTGTCTGTTATCGAAATTGAAATGTATTTTATAAGGTACGGGAACCTAACTCATCGCACTTTTACGTATACCGATACTCGTAGTTAAATAAGGTATTATAAATAAATAAATAACGCTTCACACTCACAGCCCCACACTAGGATTCCCTGTGTCGTGGGTGCCATGGGCACATACAAAGACTAATACACAAACACCCAGCCCGAGAACAGAAATATAAATTCATCATTTAAATTTCTGCCCCGCCGGGGATCGAAGCCGGGACCGTTTCAATGGTGGACTGGCGCTGTAACCACTACACTACAGGGGACCTCAAACATTACAATTTAAAGTTTTAAAATGTATGAAAATAGGTACTAGTTTGCTGAAAAAATTACGTTTTGTGTAGAATTTAAATAACTGTACACCTTTTATTTATGATAAATAAAATTAAAAAAAAGAACAGTTTTGGCTTCAAGTTAAACTGTAACCTAATAAAGAATTATACTCGTATTTAATTAGAAGCGCAACATTCTTCTATTAACTATAAAAAGCGTGGATAAAGGAATAGGAGGTTTAATTACAAAGGGCGGCTTGATGTATTAGCTGCGGAGGCTGTATCGACAGAGGCTTTGCGATGGCAAATTAGTTAAGGCGTTGGAGTGGGCTAAACTATGCGTGGTGATAAATAAGGAACTTTGTTTTTACGACACTAAATTCTGAGTAATTTGTTATTCATTTCGACTATCGGCATATGTTTATAACACTAGCTGTGCCGGTTTCACCCGCGTTAAGAATTACAACGTAACGCTTGATAGCCTATAGCCTTCTTCGATAAAAGAATTTTTCAAATCGGTCTATTTGTTCCTGAGATTAGCGCGTTCAAACAAATAATCAAACAAACAAACTCTTCAGCTTTTTATCTGTGTATATTAAAGCAATAGTAATTAGTACAAATATTTTGTTATTTTTATCCAGTGTTTAAAACGATTCATAAAAAACTAACAAACGTTTATAATAAAGAAATATGATTTGATACAATTTTTGAAAACATCAGTCAATCGGTCATATTGCGTTAATGATTATGACGTCATCACTTCATGAATTAATTATGTATGCAGTATTCTAAAGAGCAAAAACTGAGAAATCGCTAATAAGTTGTGTCGAATCACCAAAATTATTTCGTATTTTAAGCATAAACACCATTATATTGGTTTTGTATTAAATCATTAAAAAATAAATCTAAATATAAGTAGTATACTTTGAATTTGATGACATGATTGAGAAGGTTTTAAAACGGACAAAACAATACGCATTATTTTGTGGAACTTGTGAAATAATTAAACAAGGAAACATAACGTTTAAATTCCTTTAACGCAGTGAAGTGATAAGAATCTGGATTATCTCATGAAACGAGTATGAGTTATACGGTGCATTGAACAAAACAATTCTGATTTTGATAGAGTTTCATCTATAATTATAAATGCAGCAAGTAAGCATGCTGCCTACCGACAAGTATTACTTTATCTATTATTTTTATATGTTTATATTTTATATTATCTCGATAAGTGGTCACTGCAGCCCATGGACATCCACCCTTCAATCAGTCCACTTAAGTACTGAGCAAAGTACTGATAAAATCTTTGTGATATTAATGTATAACGCAAAATTTTTTGTTTTAATAAATGTAATAATATTATATTTGAATATGCGTACGTACTAATTTGTTTCACTTCAATTTTATCTTTCGCAGGCCAGCTGGGATTTCTGTACAGGACACCCCGGCATTCATGTTTATTATATCTTATTTGTTTATAATTATTGTGTGTACACCAATAAATGAATAAAAAATCTTAAATTTTAATCGAGACGTAACTTTTACGTATATTAACTTGTTTTTGTACCTAGCAAACTTCTTTGAGGAAAAAGATAATGAAATATGTTGAATTTTTTTATTGAAAATATGTAAAAAAAATTACTAATTCCCTAAAATTGTATCAGTAACACGTTAAAACAGCAATACTTCGGGAATATGTCATCGGACATCATAATTTCAACATAAAAATAAAATAACTCACCGTTTGTCAAGTGGACGTAAACTTTTAGGGAACCCGCGTGAAGTCCCCGACTGCGTCTCCTGGTAGCTACTGCCGTTCTTCTGAGCTCCTAAGCCTTATATACCAGTTAATGGTTGCGAGGGTAAAGGGCGGAGTTTGCGTAGTCATGCGCGAGCTAACTCCGCCTGTTTTGACAGCAAAATCGGGTGACGTCAACCATGACATCATTAAATGAAGTTAATGATAATGACAAATGAAACGGGTAAGCTGACGGGTCACGTGTCAACTTTACCGGTGCCTCTGAGCCTCTTTGAAGTTGTAGGCTGTGGTTCAATTTATCTCGTTTGTCACATCACTTCAGGTATCCTGACTGATTGACCGGAAATCCGGTATAGATAGATTATTTTGAAGACTAAACTGGTGTCGAATTTATATTGTCTACAGTCACCCGTTCGTATTCTTTCGATGCATCGTGCCACGATTTTATTTTAATTTGATCAATGCCCTAGAATCCTAGATTGATGAGGAGAGTGGTGACTAGTTCATACCTATTATTAATATGTAGTTTTTAAAAATAGACTTTTATTATCGGTATTATCCGAATAGCTTATATATTTTCCTATCTGAGATGGGACGACATAATTACCTTATAAGGCTTGAGTAAGTTGCTTCACGTCAGTTGTTGGGGTACGTTAAGTCGTCGGTCCCGGTTGTTATCGATAGATAACAGTCGTTAAAGCTAGTCGGAGGCCCTTTGGGCGGTTTGACAACATCTGACACGGGTTGACCACTAACCCGTATCTCCACCTATCCGCATTGGAGCAGCGTGGTGGAGTATGCTCCAGGACTTCCCCGGTTGTGGAAAGAGACCCGTGCCCAGTAGTAGGACATACATACAGGTTAGTGCCACTAGCGGTCACCCATCCGAGTACCGGACGCGCCCGACGTTGCTTATCAATGTGATCGCT
>DWQL01001112.1:0-12301 GCA_018231265.1 Noctuana haematospila | reverse complement strand
ATTAAGGATTACAGAAACCCTGAGAGTAAAAAAGAGCTGGCAAAAATTGTGGGTAAATCGGCTAATCTTGCAAGCAGGCACTAGTCTGGCCAGGCCAGTGTATATTATCTTCTACACTTTCAAAGTCCACCCTTTGTTACAAGTTACAGCATGTCTGTTTTCTATTTAAAATATTACTGTTAATTTTTAGGGTATTGTAGGGATTGTCACGGGAGGAGCGTCTGGATTGGGCAAAGCAACTGCAGAAGTATTACTGAAGCAGGGGGGTAGAGTTGTCATCTGTGATCTGCCATCATCCTCTGGACAAGAAACAGCGAAGCAGCTAGGAGAGAATGCTGCATTTGCACCAGTTGATGTAGGTCTTTTATTTTATTGCAATGATTTTAATTTGTAATAATTTTTGAGATATTAATTTAATTCATTAAGCTTAAAAAGATTTGCTAAGTTTTTCCAAATTAAAACCACCTTAAGCAGTCAGTCCTGTTTAAGTTACTGATCACGTCCTGCGTGCGATTCAAATTGTAGCAGAAGTTTAAATGGTGAACAGCTAAATCTCCTATCTTTATTTGTAGGTTACTTCAGAGCAAGATGTAAAGAATGCTTTGCAAACAACATTGGACAAATTTGGCCGTCTTGATGTTGCTGTGAATTGTGCTGGCGTTGCCACTGCCACCCGAACTTACAATTTTAAGAAAAACCAGCCATTTGATTTGAAAATGTTCCAGAAGATCATAGAGGTACCTACATTAAATCTAAAAAACTAACAAAAAGCCATAAACTTTTTGCTAATACACACTGTACATAACATCTACCGTAAACTATATGATTTCCTGTTTCCCTTAATAGGTACTTTTTGTAGTTCATTTTTTAAGTTGCTGCATGTGATTAACTTAAAAACACACTGCGTATCATAGATACACTATAAAAAGTTATTTGGTTAATATAAGATTGCAATAAATTTAGAGGGTTCTTAAGAACCTTACTTTGATACTTCAAGTTCATCAGGAACCATAATACTATTTATACAGCGATATATTTTCCATGATTATGTTTACTAAAAGACACCTAATTTATTAAAATGAAAAAGATGAAGTAATTCTTAGTGTAAAAAATTTACTTTGCAGATAAATTTAATAGGAACATTCAATGTTACTCGGTTGGTTGCTGGCTTGATTGGCAAAAATGCTCCTGATGCAGATGGACAACGAGGTGTAATCATAAACACAGCTAGTATTGCTGCATTTGATGGACAGGTAGATACTAGCCTTATATTCATGTTTAAAATTAGTTTGTTTCAATGTTGTCTTAACTTATTAGCTAAAGGTTTTAATTAGTATCAAGTTATTCGGTTCAGTTATAGAGGCAAATCAAACATGAAAATCTATTCAACGATTCTAATAAGTTATTACTAGACTTTGTTTTTTGAATTACCAATTTATTTTAGAAATTAGAATTATCTATTTGAATATTATTGTATTATAGGTAGGTCAAGCGGCTTATTCAGCTTCGAAGGCAGGTGTCGTTGGGATGACTTTGCCTATAGCCAGGGACTTGGCTAAACAAGGAATACGAGTGGTGACAATAGCACCAGGTATTTTCTATTCTTATTATAAAAGTTGTGGTGTCTCTATTAGTGTAATAATTATTTTATAAAATTAATATATATAATTGCCGAGTGACGTCAGTCAGAAAACTTTAATGTCCAATTATGGCATTTGAGTAAAATGACCGATGTAACAAATTACATAATATCCGCATAGTTTTTAAATTTTTATTCGCAGTTTATTTTATTTGCATTTAAGGTCTGTTCCGAACTCCCATGATGCAACAATTGCCAGAAACTGCTATCAAGGAATTGGAGGCGACGGTACCGTGCCCTTCGCGTCTGGGGCACCCACATGAATTTGCGATGCTCGTGCAAAGCATCATTCAGAACCCCATGCTCAATGGTGAAACTATCCGCATCGACGGTTCATTGAGAATGCAACCTTAGGCCAACATCTTACAACAAATCAAACGTCTAATAAGACTGATCAATGTAATAAACATACCTCCAGATTCTTCTGAACAAAATCAAAAGACATCAAAATAATAGTGTTGGTTATAATTATTCTGATTATATATATGTATTATGTATGTATGTATTTTTGATGTCGATTATACATGGATGTATTTTTATATGTAAATTTTTTATCATAATAAATGATATTTTTACACATTAATTTTATTTTTATGTTTATCTTTCATCCTTAAAACAAAATACATGAGTTTCTTCTTAAATACATAGGAAAGAGTTGATGTAGGTAAATAAAGACACAATGTTTTAAACGAAAATATTATTTATTTCTACAATAACGAGCGGCGGCGACTGGGCCCGCCGCCGGCGCGTACGTGCGTCTCACAATATTTATTTTCATTTTCAAATAAATACAAGGCGATGGCACTGCCCACATATTCCACCGCCATTTACATGTATTTAAGTGGCCATCTAACAGTAGATCATTGTGTTTACAGTTTTAACTTAATGACGCTTAGAAACAACATCGAAAATAAAAATAAGTTTAAGTGACAACAATAACTATTATTTTAAATTGTATGTATACATAAAGATGTGAGGTAATGATACGGTACAAATGTGGTAAGTCGGTAAGTCCGCTGCTCCACATTTAACTGATCTACAAAAATGACTTACTTGCGTTTGTAAATGGCGCAACCTAAATTCTTCTAGTTCAATAACAATGCAAGTGTTTGTTGAAGTCGCAGTGGGCGACATGAAATTCGTTTATATCGATATTAACAATTGTATTGTGCACACATTTATATTTAAGAAGTGATGTCGAGATTCATCTATCTATTAAGTATACAGGATAACAGTTTTAACTTTTAACATAGATCAATTAAAACGGAGCGAAACATAATACAAACCTCATATGAAATTATACATGTGTTCTTATGAATTACAATTTACAATAACATATAGCGGTCAGTGGACCGAGATGCGAGGGATGTGTTCCACTCATGGCGAGAGGAGCCGCGGCAACGCACGCATCGGGTTCGGGCGCTGTTACGGGCCGCGTTTAGACAACGTTCAACTTAATATTAAAGCCTTTTAAATATAATGAACAGATAACACTCCAGACGTTAAGCCTCGACCCTTCGCCTCCGATCATTCGAAAAGTACACATTTTCAGAAATTATTTCATAGATGAAAGTTGTTTGAAAATACAATGTGGCATATTTGTTCTATCTTCACTCAAATTCAAAAATAACCATTTAATCAAATTAAAACGTTGATAACCTCGCCCTATCTATATGTACAATTAATAAAATAGAACTAACACTGCTCGCGAAATAAAGTTAAGTGCCATAGAAATAATCGCTTAGGTACTTAAGACTTACAACTAGTATGAACCCTTCAGGCTTAGACCTGTCGATTCGCTCAAATTCACGTCCTCACATAAACTTAAACCGAGAAATACTATACACAGACTAAAGTAAACAACATCGACCAAGATTAAACCTAACTTATCGTTAATGAACAACAAAGTGGTTAACTTACAAGTTGTAACGCATCGATCGACGCGCGTCACCTAGCGTTACGATATTTTGGAATGTGTGTGACGCGTACAAACCAACCACCCCTGCGACCGCTCGCTTACGTATCGTTAACTACCGTCGAGTGAAGTATGTGATGTTGATAATGTGAAGACTACAAGAGGCGCGGTGTGGTTACGTTACTCTGCGGCTGCGGAATCTGAGCGAAGTAACAGTGCCGGAAACGGGCGTGAGCGCCGCGCGGCGCGCACGCCACGCGCGGCGGCCCGCGCGCCAGCCTCTACTCACTTCATGTGATTATCTACTCGTATTTATATCTAATTGAACTCAAAATGTACATTTACATACAACACTCATCATGTACCTTACAATTTTAAAATACTTATCATTTTAAGTCATAAATATAGATATTACTTACACAAACGCTAAACATTACGCCGTATAGTACAACCTAGCCTTAGACTTTAATCGTACATTTAGATGTTACAAGCATATATTTAACATATATCTAAATTTAATTAAACAGGTGTTTAAAATCGATGTCAATTTATTGAAGGGAAGAAATAGGGGACGTTAATGTTACAGCAATCGAACCAAACGACGAGATGTCGAGACAGTAGAATGCACACTGACACCTGGTTAACAATTATTGTCCGAGGAAGCAAGATGTTTAGTGAAACACGAAAAGCACATCCACAAAATTCCGTCAATGGTGCGGTACGGTTGCGTGCAGGCGCGGCGCGGGCCGCCATCGCGCCACTACGAACCCTGTACGATCTCCTAACTAATGGCAATGGCACACGACGCTGCGACACATCACCGACACTCACATCAAACTAACCGACACATATCAAACGTTTTTAATACACTCAAAATAATATTATACAATATTGTAAGTATAAATAGCTAGGTTGATTTGTCAAATTAACAACAGATTTATATCGTTAATAATTGTAAAAGATAAGAAAATACTTAATAAAATAATTGTATTGTCAATAATATAAAAAAAAACGATAGTAAAATACTTGACTCATCAACTGATTCACAGCTTTGTTAATAACATAAAAATAATATAGGCGTAACAATATAGGCTAAATACGACGAGATGGGTTAACCAACAATATTATGTGTAAACTTTATTCAAAAATAAAAATTCCATATATGAAGTAATTTAGTGAAATAAACTAAATTTTAAATATTAATATGTTGGGATTGCAACCGTTTACTATTTTCAGGCATAATTTCGATTCCTTTTATTAGGTATTTAACAATGATCGACATTAATAAAAATAATACTGTTATACACTAATTACAAAAACAGCAAAGAAACGTAATATACATATTATATATCATATAAAGATAAAAAAATACTGTGAAAATGGTAACCTGGTAATGGTATTATTTATTTATTGATACATAACTAATAAAAGGAATCTGCAAGGTACATAGCAATACAAATTAAAATATATCTAATTATATATTTTTTTAGAAGTTTTCATACAATTTGTTAATATACTTAAGAAGGAAGCTTTATAAATTGAGGAAATCAATCAATCACTAAAGAGGTTTAGGTTAAAGCTGCGCGTAAATTAAAAAATCCGTCGATCTGTTCTAGACAAAGGTGTGAGTCACACAGCCTAATGTACCTAACTATGTCATACCATCACAGATTAGCTTTGCATTCAATAAAGCGTCTACCGAGTGAAGCTGCGAGCGACTTCATTCGATACACAGACGCAGTGAATCATGTATCATGTTCTACTCTTGCCACGTCACTTGTTACTTTCAAAATGTTGGTACATGACATAATGACAAACCGTTGCGGCCGTTTTTGTTGTACGGAGCGAACAGAATCGTGGTGAAGCAGCTTCACGTACTACATAACATTATTTTACATCATAATACATAATTATATATACACACAAAACATTATTGTATGGGATTCGACGCCACTTCTAAATATGTCAACTAAGTAACAAACGCTTTCCGTAATAAAGATAAAATTATGTTGCCAAATGATAAAAAATAATTTATTTTACGAGTACTTGAAAATATAACTGTTGAATTAATTTTGATTCGTACTTAATAATAATTAAGTTTTACGAGAACTACATTTAAGGAACTTTGTTAGTCAATATAAATTTATACAATATAACATTTTAATGCTAATAACAGGTACGAACTTCAACTAAATTGTCAAACTCGCAATTAATAAATACTCATGGCGATATAGAGCCCCCGAAGACTAGTCACTATGTCGGCTGATTGATTGGCCGAGCTCTGGATAAAAATAAAATGTATGCAATTAAGCACATTGAAATCACTTACTTCATGGGATATATTGGCTACGCGGACGCCTTTACTCTAAACTGCTGGTAGACGATCATTCAAATTTGAGAGCCATTTTCCGCACGTAAATATCTGCATATTTTTCGTTGTACCGACTCGACTCGTTCGCGATTATATTTTTAAGGCATTGTTTTATTTCAAAAGTAACTGGGACTTGCCGATGGACGTGTCGATGCGCCTGAAGCGCGTGTTCGATAGCAATACGGTCCCATCAAATAAGCTTCCGAAAGTCTGCGGGGGCTCTTATCCGAAGCAATGCCATCTAACAATAATAGTATATATAAGTTAACAGTATTAAAGCCTGCAATAAGGACTAATAGAAGCAAAGAATTATATTTTATGTTAAATGATGAAATAATGTTCACTGGACGGTATTACAGATAAAACGTGGTGCCATAACGTTTACTTTACAAATATAAAAGCCCATATGGGAGCCGCTAAGCCAAATAATTGAAAATATTTATCGGTAAATATTAATAGTATCCATAACAAACTCGTTGATGCGCCCTACAATACTTTTGCACTTGGTGCAATGACACTATTATAATTAGAATTTAAATATATAAACATTCATTCAATAGTTAAACATTTACCTTTAAACATAACGTCAATCACATTTCCGATTACATGAGATAATCCGTTTCCGTATCGTACGCAACTCGCAAGTGTCGAAGCGGCGCGGCGCTGGGCCGCTGCAGCCAGCTACCGCACACCGATACTCCCGGCGAACCCACTCCCCACTCACATACACTGCCTGAACCTGAGCCCGAATGGTGTCTATATTGTTTAAAAAAATCAAAACGTTCTCAAATTAAATTTGTAACGCATATACATAAAGGCAGCTATCAAAATGAATTGGAAGTTCAATTTCAAGTTCATATAGATTTTTCCATGATAGAGTTGATTCTCACACTTGATTACGTACGCAACTACATTTAGAAAAATACGAAGTCATGTACTTTCAGTTAACATATCATATATGTTAATAAAGAACAATATGTTTTATAAAAATACATCGCCTACCTCGGCCATTGGCTAGTAGGCGCTAGTACCCATATATTTTTTTTAAAAATCTATGATTTTTAAGGCTTCTTGCACGTATTTTGAAAAATATTTTACATAATTACATTTACATAAGTAGCATAAATCACTGAAATGTGCTATGATAAAATAATATTTACAACAACTATAATTTTTGTACTGGTACGGCCGATAAAATTATTGATAGATTTATTACAACATTCAGATAAATATCTTAAAAGGACAACTGTAAGTTTTAAACACGATATAATGATCGTAATAATTGTTCTCCTTACTTATTAATGATATACATAGAGAATACTACATTTCAAATATCAACTTTCGATAAAATTCAATATATTTTAGCCTTTTAACTATTTAACTTATCTGCAAACTCGAACACATGTATCAATTAATGAATCAGATACATACAACAAGATTATGAGTAATGACAGTTTATACATTAGATCGCGTAGTGCTTTATTCTTAAAACAAGATGAATCGTATTATAAAAATATATTAAATAAAATAACGCGAACTGATAAGACGAGTGTCACAGACACTCGCGATTCGAACCCGCCACAACATACTTAGGTACTGCAATAATATAACTAACAAATTTATATAATTATGAACGTTTCAACTAATATTAAAACAGTTTTCAATTTTTTCGTTTAAAATCACAGACGCTTTCCTAAAATATGTATTGTAACATTTCTCTTTGCTACGCACCGGTGTTAAGACAAGCTTATGTAACGAAGAAAATACTATCTAATTAAATTTTGAAGTAACAATATAGACAGTTTAATAAATTAACCGTAGCTACACAAGATTGATGTAAATATTTTTTTTGTATATAAGGATAAAGAGATTAGGCAGATAAATATTTATTTTATCTGTATTGGGACTAGGCGCGCGAGGCGCAATAACTTATTACATTTAATCACACACCAATATATAACCTAAACCTTATCAACATAAGTAATATTTTGTAGTATAACAAGTATCTGATGCGGATTGTTAGCGCTTGGCGCCACTTCAAATTGGTCGCCGCTGATCACTGGACTTCAGGATCTGGAAGAAAGCAACGGACACAATTGATAACAAATACCGATAGCCGAATCATTAAAACAACACCAATATTAGTAATATTGTACGCTATGTTCATATTATGTATATATATCTTTACGTTACAAAATAATTATTTACATGTGTGTGGTACTCAGCATTTGTGCAGTATGGGGAATATGGGGATGTCGAAAATTAATCAAAATAAAAAATGAAAATTGACGATGGGAACAGTGAAATGTGAAATGCCAATTTTGTTTGACTCGCTTAGTATTAAATTACTATTCATTTCACTATATTCAACTTTACAACAATTTTTAAGAAACTGTATGTAAATTAGACACACACAAATAATGAGTCGTATTCATATAAATTGTACTTAAAAATTTGAGAACACTTAATTTTATGTTTAATCGATTTCCCCAAAAACCTAAACCAAAATGTTAGAAATAATATTAGTTATTAATAAAAATAACATCCACTATTTTGCATTATTAAACATATATTTTTTTTTATGTTTTCTATTATGTAACTAAGAATAATATTATTTATAAATACGTTCAAAGAAATAAAAGACACGTGCCGTAAAATTATGTGCATAGATAGTAATTTATCAATTTAATGGGCAAGAACTATTACTCAAATTCTTAGATTTTGGCACCTCACAGACATTTGCTAATTTTCTCATATAGTTTAAGTAATTTCTTGTTTTTACTCACATTGTTACCAGGTGCGTTGTTTATATAAACAAGATTCGATTCTGCAAGCAAATAAACAATCGATCAAATTACATTTTTTTTTATTTAAGCAACAGCAATAATATTACACCTGAACTATTGTGGTTTTTATTAACTTAAATTTTTTATTCTGACTATATTTACGTTCAGTTCCTATATACGTACATTTAAATCCTACATTATATCTGCGAGATAGGTTGTATATACTTTGCTAGACTATACGTCGTTTTAAGTACTCGTATTTAATAACTAATCGAAATGATGCTCATGCTACGTACGTCATTGCTATATTCAAAAAGCGTTGCTATTTTAGTGCGTATACATAAGCTTAAACCACTCTAAAAATGAAAAGGATGGCAAAATTTTCGCGCTATAGTTTCCAGTATGCTATAATTTATATAATAACGTACAGGAGAAATATGGTTTGTTTCAAAATTATTTTATTTAACCTTTTTAGATTTCAGTAAATCTATTAATGTTACGTAACTAGACTATGTTACCTAGCCATGTGACGTAGAGATTTGAGGTAATATGTTAATATTTCCTGATGTCCATCCGACCAAATAAAGGTCAGGAAAATTACGATGTACTTAACTTTAGAGGTAAAATATATTCTACTTGTGCTTTCAAAGTTATTAAATTTAAAAGAAGCGGATGTTCCAAAATTTCACTTTATAACATTACTAGGCACCCGCCCCGGCTTCGCACGGGTGCAATGCTGATACTACATACACTATAGAAAAACTGTGAATGTTTATACATAATTAAACCTTCCTCTTCAATCACTTTATCTATTTAAAAAAACCGCATCATAATCCGTTGCGTAGTTTTAAAGATTTAGCATACGAGTACATAGGGATATAGGGACAGAGAAAGCGAATTTGTTTTAAACTATGTAGTGAAGAGCGATACACGTAGACAAAAAATCTTATACTTCTTTTCATCAATAATTGCGGAATATGAAGAGCAGTATTTGAGTGAGTGGCACGTACACGTGCAGGTCAACGAGCTTCCTTACCGACCCGCTTTAAATTTTGTGCGTATGACATTGTATCATTGTTTCTTTTAAATATTAGTACCCGTATGAATAAAATTTAACCGGCTACACATAGTAATAACCGTGAATAAGTTACACCAACGGCTACCGGCCACATCTAGTTTTAGCCGTATAGAACTGAGTGTAGCCGTACTTCGGGTATATATATTTCTTGTATATGTTATACATATACAAGAATAAAATATATTCTAGTTCTCGCTCGTTTAAAGATATTAGATATTTCAGATTCAAATGTAGAGATGTGACGAGTGAATGGGTAAATTAATAAAAAGGTCTGAATGGGAGCCCAATATTCGAAGTTTTGTTTGCTTCTTACATATTAATTATTTTATTTACAGAAACAAATGCGATGTGCAAGTTGCTTATAAAAATATAAAACAAAATAGCGCCTTTCAGATGTTTTTTTATTTCATTAATTACTAATACGTTAATAATAAATTAAAATATTACCGCAACAATGTTACTACATTTTCAATATTAATATGGGTAGGTTAGGTATATGAGAATTATTAAAATATTAAACAAATGCCGCAACGTAACATTTTACCAGTCAGCGGCCCGGATAATTTCCAGCCCATTTAGATCAATAGTCTTTGAAATACAGAACAAAACAAAGGGAAGAAATAGCTTTTAAAAAATTAGATTGGTCAGGGATACAAAACGAACTGGCCATGTGAAGTCAGAAAGAGAGTGAGAAATTTTTTCTAGCATTTGCATTGAACACCCTGACAAAAATCATACAGATTAACTCTCACAATTCAGGCGAATATGCATGACGATGAGTAAGTACCAAACGAGAGATACGTACGATGCAATATCCATGCTCAATACGTGCTTTTTATGCATATCCGAAACAGGCAAGTTTCAAGCTTGTTGTAATATTAAAAACCAAATGGTCACGAAGGCAAATATCAAATGTGCGTGTATATACCGCTATGGTAAATACATAGGTACATATTGCGAATCCTAAAACAATCAAGCCGCATTCTATAATAGTAATTACGTGATCAATAAGGTGAGCACAAAGTTATAATTCTTAAATTATTTTTGTATCAGCCGCGTGCATGTTTATACAGGTGCTGGAGGTGAGATTCCTGAACTAAATTTGTAAATCGAAAAGTGCAAGGTAGGCTCAAATACAGTATTCATAAATGCTTACGCGGTCTAGATGGGCGAATGCGGCTCAATCGTGTCGCTCGGCAGGAATCCGCACCTGACACAGAGAGTATACCTCTAGAAATATTGTTTGTTCGTCTACAGTTACAGCACTTTCCATACCTACGTATTTAAATACTGAAGACCCAAACAATATTTATTCCGGTGATTGAACGAGTCGATTAATTTTATAAAATACAGATTATCAACTATCGATGACTATATGCGTAAGTTATTAATAACTTCAAATGCCAATGAGATCTAATTATTTCATTTACGGTAACAACAGCGCTCTAAATATGCTCAAATAATATTTTTGTCATTATTCTGCATGTTTATGTAAATCTTTACAAAGTATTACAGCGTGTTTCTTAAACAGCACAAAAAATTAATTTCATTAATTTTATAATTGCTATAGTTCCTCTGTACGACCTATTTCGTACAAACCCTAGTCATTATAATTCAGTTCAGAAAATTCAGTAGGTACTATTATATGTTCATATCCATAGATCTCGAAATAACAATAGTATAAAATTAGAGTCTACCATGAAACGGAATCCGAGGTTTCAGAACGAAATTTACACGAGCAATATTGTAAACGAGAACAATTATTGTATATTTTTTTGTTCAGCCATAAAAATTTCTATATTAATTTAACATAATATACTTAGTATGTTGTTCGTGTTTTGGATCACTTATCTAAGTATATGTCGTACCAAGAAGTAAACTCGCTGTGTTTACTTGTTGGTTGGTTACTTGTTGTTCTGGTTACAGTGACAGTTAGACTAGAGATCTTGTATTTCATATAAGACGTAAATCAGATTTATATAATGTACTCGACGTAGGGAACAGCTGCATGGAATGTGTTATGATTTATTTACTAACTTTGATGCTTATAGCTTTGTTTATGCTTTTGTATTATCGATTTGATTGTTTTTCTTGCATTTATCTTGCAAAACAACAAATGCTGACCATATCCAAATACAGGATTTTGTGAAAATACGTTTTATGTATTTTTCATAATTATTTTAGATATAAGATTTATTAGTAAAGAAAAAAACCTGAATACGCCCTGAATAATACGCCTAAGCAATCTGAGTTAAGTAATTTAACACTTTAGCGATTAGAACATTTAATTATAATTGAGACATACTTTAAAATTTTCAAAGTATTAAAGACACATGGTCAGTACAAACTATAATACAATAATGTTATGGTGTGTGAAAATGTATGGGGTATTAAATAAATGATGGTTGAAAATATACATTTACATGAACTAATAACATACCTTGCATTTAAACTGGTAAAAATATGAACGTGTAATAAATGATAAAAGAAAAGCGATTGATAAAAATGTGAT
>DWQL01001111.1:0-12302 GCA_018231265.1 Noctuana haematospila | reverse complement strand
GGCGCCAGCTGGCGGACGGCCGGCCCTCGTGGTGGCTGTTCGTGGTGCGCGATAATGGCAACCTCGAGCTCTACTCGCTGCCCGAGATGCGCCTCAGCTTCCTCGTGCGGGACCTCTGCGCCGGACGCACGGTACCACCACACCACCATCTCTCTTACTATAACCAGGGTGTCCACTTTCCGAAAAGTCAAGGAATCTTAAGACTGTCAGGGAAATTGAGGATCCTGATCCGGATAGTCCTGAAAGTTTAATCTGTTTATCAATACTTATCTTATGTTATATTTATTGTTTGATATGGATTTACTTAACTTATGCGCTTTTGATAATAATATATTCAATTTAGTAATAAAATCTGTGGTTATTTTAATTTTAGAAATAAATTACTTACCTGTTCGATTAATGCTATACTGTTCACAATATTACATTCACAATATTATTAAAATTGTTACTGATTAAATACTTTTAACTTTTAATATGTTTGTTCATATAATAATATAATTAATATCTTATCTCCTCAGATTCTAGCAGACAGTCTGGAATCAGTGCCTCTCCCTCCAACCCCGGAGGAGGAGGAGGAATTGTCCACCCCCAGTTCCAACGCGACCAGGCTCCAGGAGATGCTGGTGGTGGGGCTGGGGAATAAGGGCTCCAGAGTCCTCATGCTGCTCCGGTGCTCTGAAAACCACCTCATGATATACCAGGTAGGTGTTGTATATCCAGCTTAGCCAACGCCGATATTGAAATAGGCCTCAAATAGGCGAGAAGTCTTAGTGTTGCTACTCACTAAGAAGAGTTGGTATTGTTTAGATGGGCGAAGATGGGTCTTGACCCAACAGCCACTGTGGCCAATTTAAGAGAGATGGTAACCAAGGCTCAAGACTTGCTTAATTGCGGATTAAGAAAACTGCCGTGGTATATAAACGGTTAAAATTAATATGTTTTGTTTTCTGCAGGCTTACAAGTATCCCCGCGGCAACCTGAAGATGCGCTTCTCTCGCTTGTCTGTATCGTTCCCCTTCGGATACCGCAGTGACACCCTGGCCGTGCCGGAGGACGGGTACGAGGCCGCCAGCTTGAGGGAGAATGTGCGCCAGCTGCGGTATTTCGGTGAGAATATGTTATTGCTTTTTTAGGGTTCCATACCCAAATGCTAAACCGGGACGCTACTAATTAGACTCCGCTGTTCCTCCGTCCGTCTGTCTGTCTCTTTGTCTGCCTGCCTGTCTGTCTGCTATCAGGCTGTATCTCATGAACCGTGATAGTAAGTCAGTTGAAACTTTCACAGATGATGTATTTCTGTAACCGCTACAAACTAAAAAACAGAATAAAAGAAATATTTATGGGGGCTTCCATACAACTAAAGTTTTTGCCTATCCGGGGTGGTCAAGCCCCACCCTCTTGCGCCGTCACTATATCTACTAGAAGCTGTTAACAAAATATTGCGAATATCTTTGTCACGGAATACTCGATATCTTAGTATATTCGTGTTTAATTTGAGCGTTTGTTTGCAGGCAACGTCGGCGGCTACAACGGTGTGTTCGTGTGCGGCCAGACGCCGTACTTCTTACTGCTGAGTGCTCGCGGGGAGCTGCGGGTGCACCCGCTGTGTGTGGACGAGGCCCCCGTCAGTACCTTCGCTTCCTTCAACAACGCCAACTGTCCGCAGGGATTCCTGTATTTTAATGCTAAGGTATGTATCCAAATGAACCTCCTGAACACAGAAAAACGACTAAAGACAAAAATTCATCTTGAGTGTGCTTTTTTTAACTTCTAGATTCGCACTTAAGATTGATTTCAATCTTACGTTCAATTTATTAATACTGTTAATATGGTAGGTACAATATGGAATTGACATCTCGTTATCTGTCATGACATATTGTTTCATCACCATAGCAACAAAATGTGGGCGGCATAAATATTTTGACACTTTTTCATTGCCTAAAAAAATGGGTTTTCCAAAAATGAAACCGATCTAGTTAATCAATTTATCGCACCCGAAACCCTCTACAAATACACAAAATTTCATGTAAATCGTTGGGCCGTTTTCGGGATCCAGATTATATGAATTGGTCGTTTAAAGATGTAAGATGAATAGTGATGACGCGGCAGGGCTCGCTGCGCATCAGCGTGCTGCCGGCGCACCTGTCGTACGACGCGGCGTGGGCGGTGCGCAAGGTGCCGCTGCGCGAGACGCCGCACGCCGTGTCGTTCCACGTGGAGTCGCGCACGTACTGCCTCGTGGCGTCTCTGGCCGCGCCCGCCACCTCCTACTACCGCTTCAACGGCGAGGACAAGGAGCAGTACGCCGACGCTCGCGGGGACCGGTCAGTGGCCGCTCACTTCTCTAATCTCTAACTCTACTGATTCACTTCACTGCGTGTGTGTGAGAGAACAAGAACACAATATTGTTCTAATTATCTTATTTAATGTCTAATTACTCATATGACATATAACCCATAAATGGTTATATGTTTTATAGATTAAGAATGAATGAATGAAGAACAGAATAGAATAAAACAATTTGTAAAGGTAAATAGGGTTTGAACTACATGATGTTGTTTATATTTACCCATAATTGTGCACATAAATAACTTTGTTTTTATCTTTGTAAAAAAAAAATATTGGTGCAATAATCACTATAAAGTGGTTTCCTCTTGATGACGTTTTGTGTAGAGGTCGTAGTAAGAGTGCATAATTTAGGGTTAAACACACATAAGTGTCAAAAGGTGAAAGACCATAATTAGACATACATAAATAATTCTGAATTTAGAAACATAGTGTTACATTTATAATAATTACACCAAAAGAGTCGACAAAAACATGTTTATTAAAGCTTTAATCTCGGAACATGTTCTTAAAATAATTCCAGATTCCCGTACCCGATGCAGGAGCGTTTCTCGGTGATGCTGTTCTCGCCGGTGTCGTGGGAAGTGATACCCAACACCAGGATAGAGCTGGACGAGTGGGAACACGTTACCTGCTTGAAGAATGTTGCGCTTTCTTATGAAGGCACCAGGTATCACATTTGAACTTTTCAATAACAGTAAATAATGTCTTATGACTAAAGAAAATATGTTTGGAGTACCTTAAGTAAAGTCCGTAGAAGAATACAGAGTGAATTTGTGTTTTTTGCAAGTGACTATAACGTGACTGTACATCTTGTCATAATAATATATTCTCACTCACTCATTCTTTTCACTCTCTCGCTCACACATTCACATGCATTCCGTTTCACTTAATAAATAAAATGTAATAAAGATTATTTCGCTCAATTAATAATCAGTATTTCATTAATGAAAACCAATAAACTATTACAGTTTATTATCTAACGATTCATTTGTACAGAAATATATATATGAAAAGGAAGCGAGAAGCTTATAATATAAAGCATAATTTCAGATCGGGTCTTCGAGGCTACATTGCGATAGGAACTAACTACAACTATGGTGAAGACATCACGTCGAGAGGCAGGGTTTGTATAATATTAATTACGTTGTATAATATTATTATTGATGTTAGAAAATTATGAATGCTAAGTTAATTGTAAGTGACGAGCTCATGAATTCGGTTACAGATAATAATCTACGACATAATAGACGTGGTGCCGGAGCCGGGGCAGCCCTTGACGAAGAACCGCTTCAAGGAGCTGTACGCCAAGGAGCAGAAGGGACCCGTCACCGCGCTCACGCAGGTGCTGGGCTACCTCATCTCAGCTGTGGGACAGAAGGTGGGCTCATCTATACATGCAAAATGCTTTGTCCTGAATGACTGAGTGACGGATCAACGCACAGGCTCAACGGCTGATTGTTGACACTTCAAACTTGGAGGCTGTGTTCTTTGTATGACGTAGGCATCCGATAACAAAGGATTTTCCGAAGTTCCACCCCTAAGGGGGTAAAAAAGGGGCCGGGGGCAAATTTTGTATGGGACAACGGGATTGCTAGGTCCAATTACAAAATCCACGTGGACGAAATCTTCCGATTGGCTTTGACGCTTGCCCTGTAATGGGTTGATGATAGTTACGTTTGTATATTGATGTGGCAACATTTGCCCACAGATCTACATCTGGCAACTGAAGGACAACGACCTGGTGGGCGTGGCGTTCATCGACACGCAGATCTACGTGCACAAGATGCTCACCGTCAAGAACTTGATCCTGGTCGCGGACGTGTACAAGTCGGTGTCGCTGCTGCGCTACCAGGACCAGCACAGGACGCTCTCTTTGGTGTCCCGGGACCTCAGGACCGCCCAGGTTAGTTTATATTCAACACAATATTATTCACACATTCACTTCTAACTGTTCAAAAAGAGTGTACTGTGGCATAGGAGTCAATTCCTTTTAAATATTTTGTACTTAAAAATTAATAATTAATAGGTAAAGAGAAAAATAGTAGAAAAGTGTGTCTGTGTGTGTGCGTGTGTGTGTGTGTGTGTGCGCGTGAAAGTGCGTGCTAGTGTAAGAATGTGTGTGTTTATGTGGAAACAGGTAGTGCCTATATGCTTCTTAATTTATAGTAACTCATATTATGTAATCGTAAGTCATAAAGATTAGGATGTTAGAGTATGACATTATGTACAGATATACGAGATGCAGTTCGTGGTGGACGGGCGGCAGCTGGGCTTCCTGGTGAGCGAGGCCGATGGGAACTTCGCGCTCTTCATGTACCAGCCGCAGGCGCGGGAGAGCTACGGAGGTGGCCACACGCACACACACACGCGCACACATACACGCACACGTACCCACATACACAGAGAGACGCGTTCGCACACACGCGTGCACATTACACGTACATGCACACACAAAGAAGCTCACCGACTAATGCGCGCGCGATCACACACACTCTCACACGCAAATGCACTTATACGCGTGCGCACATGCCCATACACAGCCACGTTCAGACGCACACGTACATTCACACAGACAAACCTACTATATATTTTGATACGTCTTATCCTTACATGTAGTGGTGTAAATATAATATAATTAGGTACGTATGTTGCAGGGCAACGTCTCATACGCAAGTGCGACTACCACCTGGGCCAGCAGGTGCACGCCATGTTCCGCATCGCGGCGCGCCAGGAGGGGGACTTCAACTACAAGCGCCACGTCACGGTCTTCAGTCAGTATACGTACTCAGCCCCGCACTGGGCATCCATGGGTGCCATGGACACACACAAACACAATTACACAACCACCCACACCGGGATCTAAATTAATCATTTATATTTCTGCTTCGCCTGGAATCTGTCTATACTGGTCGTTGAATTAACATTTGTATCTATACTAATATTATAAATGCGAATGTAACTGTCTGTCTGGCTGTGACGTCATCACGGCGCGAAGTCGCGGGCATAGAGTAAGATATAAGATATAGTAAGACAGAATGAATGTTACGAATGAGTATGAATTGTTCGTATATTGGTATACAAACAAAACATTAAAATATATATTACCCAAATATTACGATTGAACATGCAGCGACGCTGGACGGCGGGCTGGGCTACGTGGTGCCGGTGTCGGAGAAGACGTACCGGCGGCTGCTGATGCTGCAGAACGTCATGAACAACCACTGCTGCCACGCGGCCGGCCTCAACCCGAGGGCCTATCGGTAAGCTGGACTCGTATATTGTTGGGCTGTGCATTATTTTTTTATAATAAATTCACCCTTTTTGAATAAATTCACCCTTTTTGAGGGATAGTGGATAGGGGAGCAATGTTTAAAGCCCTTTCTTATCTCATCTTTACTATTAAAGAAACTCAATCCCACAACTTTAACGACCAAACTTTTTGTTCATCCATTCTTGAATGTTTTTTTTTATGATATGAAATAGCAGACTAACATGCAGGCCACCTGGTGTTAAGTGGTCGCTGCCGCTCATGGACATCTACATCCAACCTCAAGCAGGCTCGTGGTCTGCCTGAGGGCAGCAGCGCAACTACATGCCAATGTAGCCGGAGGCCGATGGTCGCCTCATGTAAGTGTTATGTTTCAGTACGTACAAGTCGTCGCGGCGGGCGGTGGGCGGCGGGCCCGCGCGCGGCATCCTGGACGGCGACCTGGTGGCGCTCTACACCTCCATGCCCATAGCTGAGCAGCAGGATGTGAGTGCCTTCTTCATCATACGGAATAGGCCTTCAGATACTGTTAAAAAACAAAAATATTGTATATAGGTCAGGTGTCAGGCTTTGAGATACAATTAATAAGAAAAAATTGTATAATTAGGTGAGGTTTCAAGCTTTGAGATGCAATAAAAGAAAAAATATTTTATAATTTAAGATACAATTGAAATTTTTTAAAATTATAATTAGGTTGTTTGTACAAAATTGAAGTTATAAGTAAAATTCAAATTATCTACAGAAAAATTGACGATAATCATTATTAAAATTAGATAAATAAAAATAATGATAAAATTCTATGTTTTGTATTTAATTATCTATTGTTATGTGTATTTATTTGTATTGTATCTTTTTGTGTAATTAATAATTTTAAAATTCTGTAACTTTTATCTAATTTAATGAAAAATTTTAATATGCCATTTTTGTGTACATATAAACATACAATAAATTCATTAATTGTTTACAGATTGCAAAGAAAATCGGCACAAAGGTGGACGAGATTATGATGGACCTCTATGAGATCGACAGACTGACCGCTCATTTCTAGTTTAAGTTAAGCCAAAAGTATTGTAAATATATCTAGAATAAAATGTCGTTTGAATAAAGATTTATTTTATATTATTGTTTATATTATGAAGCATTCTTCTTGTTAGTATATCGTCGCTTATATAACAATACCGCGTAAGTCAAAAAATGAGCATTTAACGTTTAATACATCATTCGATAGGTCTTTTCGGCGCGCATCCAATAGTATCACATAAAAAAATTGTATTAGCCAATCACAGCTTTTATTCGCAGTCGACTGTCACCGCGCAAATCGTTTCTGGCATTACAAGCGCACAAGTCGTCAATTCGCCATACTGTGTCGTGTTGTGCAACGCCGCCTCGCAGTAATTATTGTTTTTTTTGTGTGTTTGCGGCTTTTTCAATCAGCCAAACAGTTTTTAAGCTACAAGAAGGTAAGTAGATTCAATCCTTAATAAATTGTTATGTAGTACAGTTATGGTTCAAGTGATTTTTTAAACATAATATACCCATTAGTGCTTGAGCGGTATTTTAGTGCAATGTTTGTTGATTTAGGCGGTATTATCAAAATATATTGTATAGAGTTTCGCTGTATTCTGTGAACAATAACATACTTGATCGGTATTATACAGTTATTATATTATAAAAAAGAGTATATTATTATATTTTAATATTTATTGAATAATTAATAAGTTTTCATGAATGTTTGAAAAATAACAATAATATATTATTTTTACAGCTCATTAAAATGGCCAAAAATCTCACTGAAACTGGTTCCAACATAGATGAAGAGGAAGAAATTACTCCGGTTAAAGTCACGACTTTACTTGATTTAAAAAGAAGGCGCGAGGCATTATTAAAACAAAAAAATATTTTTTTGAAAAGAAAACAGACCGGAATGATGACAGACAATAGAAATAAAAATAATAAAAAACTTTGCTCTCAATATAATGCTTATGATACAGCCAATATAGGTTCTATAAGGGATAATTCACGTCAAGAATCTGTAAACGATGCTTTAAAAGTTACTAGCTTTCAATTAACTGCACATGACGAATTAATTGCACAATCTGATACGGTTACATTTAGCGAAAAGAGTATATTTCCAGATAAAATCTCAGAGAAAATACAAGGATCTGCAAAATGTAAAACCTCTGATTGCCATTCTTTTTACGATGATATTCCATTTAAAGTTTGACCCCATAAAATAATATTCTGCTAAATATATTATGATTAAGACTGATTATAAATGTAATAATTTAAAACACAATAATTATTTATAATACTTAATATTTTATCCATGCAACGTGTTATTCAAGATGTAGGTAATAATGTTGATATTATAAAGGTTTTTCTTTAAAGTTTAATACTCGTATTGTTGTTGAAACAGTCACTTTTTATTAGTTTATTTATATATTTTTGCTAAGACATTTTACGACTATAAGTTACCTACTATAAGTATGCTAAAAAAACCAAAACTAGTTACTTAATAATGTGATAGAATTAAGGTACTCATTTTATAATTGTTTCTTTGTTATATTGATTAAATATATTTTTTAAGAATATTTTAAATGGTTAAAACTTTTTAATATAGAAGCTAAAATGTTCCTATTAGTTAATTTTAGCTGAAAGAACAAAAAATATTTTATGTTTCTTAATATTTTATATGATTAAAACTTTGCAACACCGCAGAAGTCTTTATTTTGTTAAAATAAAACCGCATAAGTAATGAATTATGCTACTACAGGTTGAAATTGACGTAAATTGTTTAATTATATGATAACTAACGCAAATATATATCTATTAAAAGATTCATTACACCTTCCTAAAGATTTTATCGAGAAATATACAGTTTTTTGTCTCTCCTGAAAAGTTACAAATTTTGACTTACGCGGTATTGTTATATAAGCGACGATATGTAGATCAAGGATTAGGATAAGAAATGTATCAACAATTCATTTTACCTGCGACATACGAGCGAGCTGTCTTTTTGTATTTATTTATTTAATTTCTAATAATTAAAATTTTAGGTTACCAGTTTATTCCTAATAGTTTGTAAAAATTCGAATAACAGCTTGATTAAAAATAGCTAGTTCAAACATTGCTCATTTGTAGGAAGAAACAGTTTAAACTTAAATTTCCACCAATTTGCATTGAAATGTTGTAGTTTTTACGAGTATTTCAGACTAATTGCATCTGTATGGTCAAAACAAGCGGTAAAACTTACATTGTCAGTCCAAACTTCAACCACGCGATTCTTCGGTGGCCTTCCCCGCTTCCTGCTGAACATTTCATCCAAAGAACTAGATGGATTGACGTGTTGAGGCACGATGTTAGGGTTCGGACCAAGATTCAACTGCGCTTGGAGATTCGGCGTCATTTGCGACGATAGACTTGGAGCCATTTGCGCCAATTGTGCCAAATTGTGTGGAAGATTTGGCATGGTGGACACTTGGCCAAGCTGCGCTGCCATGTTAGGGTGCAACTGAGCAGACATTTGAGGATTAAAGTTGGGAGCGAATCTAGCTGCTAAGTTTGGGGACATGGGACTGAGGATTGCATGCTGGCGGTGATGTTCCAGACGTCTGAAAGGATGCTCTTCGGAAGAAAGAATGACCGCCCCACAGTTTTCCTGGAAGTTAAATGTGTGGATTAATACTTTATCAGTTGAGATTATTTTTCACACTTTTGATGCAAAGACAACGGGTAACTTCAAATTTTCTGACAAAATTGTTTTTATATTAACAAATTACGACGTAATATTTTCATGTTTATTAAAAACTAAACTCAAAGCTTTTTCATTAAAAACTACTAAAAACTGTGGTACTAATACAACATAATATCATTATATTATGTAGTATGTATTAGTACCACATACCATTATTCAAAACTAACGAACAAACAAACATAGGTATGAAGAAATTCTTACCCAAGTACAATGATAATGTGTTATATCCCTGATGTGTTGACAGGCAGAATTGGTGCAAGGATTGTGTCTAGAGAAAGTCGCGAAATATGCGTCTGTTACTTGGCACTGTTGTTCATGTTCCATTACGTGTTTCACCATCGTGTTGTGGCAGCTGGTGGAGAAAGTATTGTTTAGGTTAATCAAAAGGTTGGACTTAAAGGTCATGAACGCTACATTAACCTATATTTGATAAATATCAGGCCTTGTATTAGTAACCTCTAGATTATTATTGTAATGGAAAATGGTTTTTTAAATCAAGTTATATCTCAAATTGACAAATGTCTTACCTATGCGCCATTTTGCAGCCTTCGGCCAAACAATGGTAATGTTTGTTCAAAGCACTGCATTTACTGCACTTATCCTCAGCCTCCTTGCATCCGTTGAAGGTTTCTAGATATTTCCGTGATGCCTCCTCAACTAAGGCAGGATTCTAAAATACGCCAGATCGACTTTGATTAATCTAAATATTTAAGTGTAAATTATAGGGACTTTCATTACTTTAAAGATGGGCCTTAACTTATCACATACGATAATTCAATTCAAGATTTATTTTGAACCCGTAACCAACATATCATTAAATAATTTCATAGAAATACCTATATCGTTAGTCTATTGAATTTCTAGTGAATTTCTATGAAGATTCGTCCAAATAATTAGCTATGTACTTACAAAAGGGTGCGAGAAGTCAGTATCGAACATGGAACTAGACATATCTTCGTCCCCGTGAAGGTTGCTGCCAGGGGAGTACAGGGTGAGATCCGCCCCCTGCTGCATCAATGCACTTTGGATCACCGATGTTGGGAGGCTGTAGATAAACATGGCGAAGCAGTCAGTATAGTAGGGCTCAGAAATTTGGTAAATTAGCAGTAGCGTGATCATGTTGTATTATCGAGAGACACAATGATTTTAGTAATATAATAATTATATAATTGATGTAACCATTTATTAACATAGCCAAAAGAATTTTACGTAGTTTTGCTCAAGTGTTAGCATAAAATAAATGATCTATAGGTACTTACCCAAAGCTCAACTCCTGCTCTTTCCTCTCATGTTTCCGCTTATGCGTGAAGATTTGACTGCTGCTATGCAGCACATAGTTGCAATGTGGCCGAATGCAGTGGATATGGTTGCAGGTGCGACTGAAGCGACAGTCACGGTACGGGCATGCCTCATTCTTCATGTACTTCTTGAAACCGTCCTTGGATAACGCCTCATCTTTTATGTGGTAAGTCTTGTGTTTTTCTGGAAGTTAAAGGATTTTGTTATTCAGGGGTTTATCTATATCTTTCACCGTAACTAATGGTTGTTAACTTTGTTAATTTCAGAGTCATTAACAAAAGCTAAAGTGGTTGTTTTGATAGTTTTAAGCCAAATGCATGTTTTTAAACTACTAACTACATTTCTTTAATTCAGAATATACTTTCTGTTGATTATACTTCTCTTCATCAAAACAGGTTTCTTTAGCTGTATGCTTAGATTTTAGTTAACCTAAAATTATAAAGTTAAATCTAAACGGCCTAGTTTCATTACAGCCTAACTTTGATTTCCCTTCTGGTTTCAGTCAAACTAGTAAATTTAAAAATTGTTAACTTACCCATATCAGCCTTATTCTTGAACGTATACGTGCAGCCTGGCCGTCTGCAGTGGAAGTGTGTTGTCCTCTGTCCAGCGAAGACACAGTGAGGAGCCGCGCAGCTCTCAGTGGCTCTGAACCTTTGGAAGCCTTCTTGAAGAATCGCAGAGTCCTTGCGGTGGTAGTTGGCGTGCATCTGCACGTCTGATGTTGATATATACACCTGAAATAATTTGTTACGTCTATGTTCAAAGAGGTTAGGAGTTGCCCTTTTAAATATTGGTCATCCTGATGTGATTTAAGTGAACTTGAGAAACTTAAAGTAATTTAGTTCACAATGTGCTTTACGCACTTTGAAAAGCAAAAAATTCTTCGCACAATAACAGTATCAAAATCTTCTAAAAGGTGACAATTTAATAGGATGTGAATTCAGGATCATGTTGCTTTTCTTGAATCTACCGACATTTACGAAGATATTGTCTTATTTTCCCTACTTTTTACATACCTTATCGCAGCCATCTTGGATACAGTGGTAGTGCGTCTGACTCCTATTGTGGGGACAGTCGCTGAACCTTTCCGAACAGTCGTCCAAAGGAGAATACCTCATGAAGCCGTGGGCGAGGGACTCATCACGTTTTTTGTGCCACTGTAACAAACAAATTAGAATTCATACTCATGTAATTATTAAGTATTATGGTTTCTCTGATAGAAAAGCTTTTTATGATCTCAAAGGTAATAAATATTTTTCTTACCCTGAAATAGTTATTCCATCATCAAAAAGAAAATAAATGCTCATATTCATTTATGTTATAGAAAATGTTACGGAATGTTTTTGTTATGTAATGATATGCTGGGCCCAGCGAACCTTATACCGCCCTTTACCTACTATTGTAGAAAACTGCTTTAAAATCCGTTAAGTAGTTTAAAAGATATAAGCGAACAGACAACGGAAGCGACTACAGCGAAAGCAGAAGATGACCAAAAAAATAAGTATATTTTATTTAATTAAAACACTGTTCTCTGCAACACAGTGCAAACTAAAGCAGAAGAAAGGGGTTTCATAATATAAATACCTACCGTATAATATGTGAACCAAATAAAGATATTTTGAAAGATAT
>DWQL01001110.1:0-12303 GCA_018231265.1 Noctuana haematospila | reverse complement strand
ACAGCTGTGCCCATTCAATCCTAATTAATAATTGGATATACTGTATAGATGTAGCAAAATACCTGGTTATTATTATCTGTAATGAAATAAAAACTGACTTTATCAATAATACCAAGTAAGTATAATATATTTTCATTGACAGTTGATGCAGAATATGGGTGATATGTACAAGTACGGACAGTCTAGTATGATGAACCCAGGAATGCTGAACGCTATGAATTCTGGTAAGATGGTATTAAAATTTTACAGTGTATGTAAATAATACAATTTTAATACTGTAATAAGTCAGTGCTGAAACACATTTCTGTTGGGGAGTTGTGGGTGGATGTTGGAGATAATGTATGACCTCACATCCCATTTGAGGTTGGACGAGTGTCCATGGGTCACAGTGACCACAACATCAAGTGACTTGCATGCTCATTTGCTCAACAATTTACACTATAAAAAATGTCGGTGCTAGTCATCGCTGAAGAATAGTATGGTGATAAAGAGAAGAGACAACTTCACCTTCACTCCTTGTATGAGGATATTGAATATGACGTAATGTTTCCGTGAGCAGCGGGCGGCGGCATGGGCATGGGCGGCGCGTCGGGGCTGCAGTACGAGCCACCGTGGCAGCGACAGCAGCAGCACCAGCAGCAGCTGCGGCTGCAGCAGATCATGCAGCAGCAGCAGAACGTAACTACACAAAGACTTCTTATTCACTCACGCCGAGACGCTACTTGTTCATCGCGGCGTCGCCGTCGTGAAGCACATTGCGGCGTCTCTTTGTAAAATGTGTATATAAACTTTATGCAGTAGATAAGTTCTTCCTTGTGTTGTCATTATAAATACTACTCGACGCGATTTCGGTTCGTGCGTAGTTTAAACCCTCTGCAATGGTAGTAATTCAATGACCAGGCCATCCGATCAGTGCTAATAGTTATATAATCTAAAATTCACAATAATTCTTAACTGATGTTGTATGAAAATTTGTATTATCAAACTGAACACACATTAAAAGTTACATAATTTTTCCATTATAATTAATTATTTTTCCATTTTATTTCACTGTTAACTGGTTAGTTTATCATAATATATTATGTTAATGTTTGTGTGTGTACAGTCGATGGGCGCGAAGTACTACGCGGGCGGGCTGGGCAGCCGCGACCCGATGGCGATGGCTTTGCAGCAGCAACGCGCGCGCGAGCTGATGCTGAGGCCCCGCGCACGCGGCCGCCCGCCGCACGCCACGCTGCCGCCGCACGCGCACCTCCCGACCGCCGCGTCGCACGCCGCAACCACTACGCCCGCCGCCGCTGCGGCCGCGGCTGACGTCGTCAACCTCGACTCTGATTAGACTGGTTAGTAATAATAACCGCTTCACACTCATAGCCCCGTACTAGAATTATGAAAACATAAACACGGAGATGTAATAGGTTTCTTGATATCGTACCTAACAAAAGTTTTCTCTTCACGTATTTGTATATAGATATAATGATGAATAATGTAATAAAAATTAACTTTAAATTTCAGATTATGCGTGTACAGTGAACAGATGTGTATAGTGAATGATATAAGGTGCTACGTTGCGGAGCGGAGCAAGAGCAGGCCACGAGCCTACACACGAGCGGCGAGCGACCGCCGCGGGCCAAATACCGGAGTGATATCAGAGTTAGTACCTCGCCTCGAGGCTTGCACCCACTCCACATATCTCGTGAATCTCAACACTATCCTAACTCCAATATTAACAGCCGGCGCACAATGACGACAACAGCGGGTCTCCATCACTTCAATAAGTTACAGTGTAAGCGCACATTAATCGACACGACAGTCGTAGGTAGCGTTTTCAAGATTAAACAGATCTTTTGGAACATTATAAATTAATTTTGCAACTTATAAATATCTTAATACTTATTTTTAGTTTGATCACGATAAGATAATTAACAATGTGTTTTCGCTATCGTGCGCCGAAGATATTCCTGCCTTGGCACAAGTATTCCACTCTTTTTGTTATTCCGTAAGGAAGTCATGCTTACATATCAGAAATCTCAGTTTGACATACAAGTGGATGTCTGCAGGCACTTAAAATAATATTATTAATTTTAGATGTGCACATAACTTGTCAAATTTTATTTTCCAATTGTTTTACAATGGGTTCAATGCATTGTGAAACTGAACACGAATTTAAAATGTGACGTTTGTGCTGTATTTATTGAAACTCTTAGCACCTGACACTCTGAAGTGGTAACTAATTAACTATGAACCATTGTGTTGTAAGAATGTTGAATCTAAAAATAGTATCGAAATAATTATCTTAAAAGTATTTATATAAATAGCGATTGTAAATAATATAGTATTGTTAGTGAAATATGCGGCAATAATATGAAATAGGTTTAGGTTTTTTTATGTTACTTACTCAGTAAAACTTTTCAAAAAGGAAATTAATGTTTTATATCTTTATGGTTACATTGCGATGGTTCATAAAATAACTTCCAACAATCACTACATTTTCGTGCTCGCGTGCAGTAAGTAACAAAACCTTGAAAATTGTTTGAATGTGATTGGAGGAGTGTAAGCAAGTTATATTTTTGATGTAGAATATTGTTGCAATATCTGCTGGCTTTGAAATATATACATACAAAAAGTTATGCTTTATTGTAACTAAAAAAATAATCTTCGGTTTTTAGCACATTGTGAATTAATGTAAATAATCCTAAATACCAAACGATAAAATGACACTAAAATGCTTTGCATGTACAAATGAAACAATATCAAAATAAGTTGTTCTACATATCAATATAAAGTTGCCAAAAATAACGGTATTGCTGCAAAATGTTGCATTGAAACTATCACATGTTCAAGAATGCCCCATTACTAATTTATAAATATTCAATATTCTCAGACTATATTTTATGTTTAGTATTTTTGCACTAAGAGTGTCAGGTTTGACAATTTTATCTATATCTCTCAGTACAGGAAATTAGTGTTAAGCTGTGTTAAATGTCAGTAGTTAGATAACAACTGTGTGTCAACATTATATTACTGCAACTCTATTTTAATGATAAAATATTTGCACAATATTTCTCTTATATTATGTCAAGTGACATCTGAATATTGGCTAAAGTAAGGAGACACCAGTAATTATTAAATTTGATGTTGTAACCTACTAAAATATGTGTTCCTTGGAAGTTTTTTTAATAGTATTTGTAGAATATTCTCTATTACTGATATCTCAAATATGGTGTTGGGAGAAATAAAATGATGACTTAAAATATTATATTTATTTCTGTTTACTAAAATTGTATATTTGTATAACAAATTGATAATTCTTTAAAATTAACAATTAATTTTATTTTCATTCTCCTATCTGATTCTAATATTTTTGATATTTAAAGTAGTCGGACATTAATTGTTATATTTAAAGGCTTATTATGGTTTTATATAAAACTTAATTATATCTACAACTTACATAATTGTTATTGCAACAGTTTTATGTGATCATTATATATTTTGGCTTTATGCTGCAATACTGTTTAATGACATTAAATTTATTAAAAATTTACTTCTGGAAAAAAACAAAATTTCATTAATGGCACAGAAGTTTATTTATTACTTTTATTGCATTCTAGGTTGATGTATGATTAAAATTTGATGTTATTGTTTGAATCAAATATTATTGGTCGTCTACACAACATCCACTCCACAATAAACTCATTATCATTGTTTTTTCAGCAAGAAACTGATCCTTTATTAAAATACATTTAGCTTCATTTCTAATTCAAACTGACCCATCCCAGTTCAATTAATATGAATCTGGTATTTTCCAAGTTCCACCATTCCAAGTTTCTGTATGTGATTCTCAATTATTGGGAATACAACGTTATTAATAGTATTGCAGAACTTTGAGCAATTTTATAGATAAGTAATTGTTTGTATGCAAATATTTTGCTGTTATTATACTAATTTTTATTTATTTGGCCTGGTCCGCATCAGGCGGTTTAGTTGTGATATTGCCTAATATTAAAGTTTTGTATACGTTTATTTTTAATCTGGTCACTCTTGTGACTATAATGATAGATTCAGCAATTTATATAGTTATATTTAATTTACGATAGATGTACCTACCAGCGTGACAGATGGAAAATGTAGCCTTTTTAGTTTATAATTAAGTTTTTTTATGTTAATTTTATAAGGCATTCTGAATGTTGATTTTATAGGGATATTGATTTTTCGTGGTTTCATAGATTATGCTTACTTTAACATTATTTATAGTTCAACACAATATATAATAAACAAGCAGTATTTCAATTAGCTGGTAAGATAATGTAATGTTCTTTTCAATGTTATTCAAGATTTATTTTTGTTTATTCCTTTTTAGCAATGATGTTGCTGCAATTGGATGTTGTGAGATGGTTAGAAACACGAGGAGGACTGCTATAATTGTTTCAATATTTATGTAATATATAAATAATTGTAACTGTAGAAAACTTCCTATTATTTTGTAGTACAATTGAAATATAATAAATAATTCATAAAATGTGTAATTTGTAGTTTTATTGATGAGTTATTTGTTAAGAATAGAAATTGGTCACAGTGGCTGATGGGTTGGAAACCAATCCCTTTCACTTAAATATTGTTATGAAAGATATTCACAGAAGAAAGAAACGGGTAAAAGGAAGTACTTTTTAGCTGTATGGATTGCTTAAGGCCATATGATTTAAACACAACTTAATTGCAATTGGTTCCAATTGATAAGATTTAACAAGGAATAACTGGTAATTGGTAAAGTTCGAATATTGTTTCATTCAACTGATCACCCTAATGTGAGAAGCTACAACACTTCTTCACATTCTAAAAAAGGACTATTTTATGTCATTTAATCTATTTCTGTTATGTGAGTATAATATAATAGACAGTATAAAGAACAACAAAAATTGTAACCAATGCTACAATCTGCCTGCTCTGCCTTGGGCGAGAAGGCAGAATCTCATTTGACACACTTGTGTCCGTACTAAAAGAGTAGAGACATTTTCTGTCACCTTTTTTCTCACTGTTCCATGTATTGTATAATTACAGTAATTCATAACAATATTCCTATCAGAAATCCCAAGACAGTTGGATTAGACTGTTTTAGATGAGAAGAAAATTCCACTCAACAAGACTTTTTTTATATGATATTTTAAACTTTTTTAAAACATAGAACAGCACATTCATGATTACATTACATAACACACATGATATCTTTATTAAACTTAAATAGGTTTAATGCACTATCCTATTTTATATGTTCAAGTTCGGAATACCAGTTTCAACACCTACTGACACTTCAATATATTTTAACAACTTTCGCGCCAAAAATGCAGCTTCATCCTCTTTGAAAACATTAGCATTCAATAAGTCCAGTTTGTTTTCTGTTTGGAATGCCATAATTTCACTACCACTCACTGCCATGGCATTAACTGGTAACCCACTAGCATTCACGAGCACTACTCGGCGATATCTTAGGTCTGGACCCACTTGTTCTAGGGCTTTCTCAGCCCACTCAACACAAAACAAACAACTTGTGTCCATAGCAATAACAACGAAGTCAACAGACATTTGACCAGTAAAATTTGACTTTTTGACAATTTCATCCAAGCTGTAAGATCGTAACACTATTAATTTCCATCTGTAATTGCCTTTTGTGTGCACTTCTATTAAGTTTTCAGATAGTTTTTCGATAATATTAACATTTGAAGATAGTACGGCAACGGATAAGCTGTTTTTGAAACACGTCTGGCCAATCATTGTCATGTTTCTAATTTAATTTACTACTCTGCTGTTGAGTTGCTGAGTGCTACGTTTTTAAAACTCTCAATTATTTATAACAATACTTTACAAAACAATTAAAAATAACCGCTTTTTTTCTTTCTTTCTAGCATGTCAAACGTAACGCGAGACTTACGTTACGTACACGTGACACATGACATACACAATATACACATATTAACATAACATAAGACATAAAGTCCATTACTTGTCCACACTCCACATAGATAATACACTATCTTATCCATACTGTCCAAATTGTCCATGTAGGTATTTCATAATTTCATTTCATTCAAACGTCAAGATTTCAACAAGAAACATCTGTGAATTAATTTAATTATAAGAAGTATCTCTCTTCTTTCTCAGTCTGTGAATTAATTAATCAATAAAATGGCACATGGCAGGGCGGGAAATTTAATAAAAGTTAAAACTTTCGTTATAATAACAGACTTGATAATTTTGATAATACAAAGTTACGTATCAAGAACTTAAAATGCATCGAAGGGATGATAAGTTTCCTGATAATGGATTTGAAGCTTGGGGCGGATACATGCAAGCTAAAATTACAAAACTGGAAGAGCAGTTCGCGTCTAAAAGGGATGAACCGAAGGTCAGTAATATATTCAGCGGTGTTAGTATTTATGTTAATGGCTTTACAGTTCCATCAGCCGACGAACTGAAAGAGTTAATGTCCCGACATGGTGGCGTTTATCACACGTATCAAAGAAGTGATGATTATATTATAGCTTCTAATTTACCAGATACTAAGGTCAAGAATATGTCATTAGTGAAAGTAGTTAGGCCAGACTGGATCACTGAAAGCATTGCTTCAAACCGGTTGCTTGACTACAGAAATTTTTTGCTGTTTAGAAACTCCAGAACCCAACAAAGACTCAACTTCCATACAATAACTAAAAGCAATATATCTGAAGCTATGGTATTTAAAAATGAACCTGAAGATATAAACTTTAGAAAGGAAGATGTTGAAATTGATAAACCTATGTTGGAACAAAGCAATGTGTCGTCAACATTGAAACTACCTGCAGATTCTGGTTTGAAACACATAAGTAATGAAGGCTTAGCCTACAAACTCATACAGTCGGGCACGTCACCTCTGGACATAAAGAAAACTGAACATAGCACTAAAACCGCAGCTGATTCAAACTTTATATCTGAATTTTATAATAATTCAAGATTACACCATATATCACAACTTGGTGCCTGTTTTAAACAATATGTAAATGACTTGAGAGAATCTAGCAGTTTCATGTTTCCTGCTCGTGAAATTTTAAAGAAAATTATAAAGGGCTTAAGTAATCAGAGTAATGATAATAAATTAAGGTTTGAAAGAGGTAAAACTATAATGCATATTGATATGGATTGTTTTTTTGTATCAGTTGGATTGCGTAAAAGGCCTGATCTTAGAGGTAAACCAGTTGCTGTAACACATTCAAAAGGAGGCCAGTCTCGGCAAAAGAGACCTGGCGTTGATAGATCTGCAGAGTTTCAATTGTATAAGCAAAAGCAAGCTAGAAAACTTGGAAAAGCAGCTGGGATACCAGAAGATGAAATAGAATTTGAATCCAGGGTGGACCAAATTGCTGAAGAAGATGACAAATATGGTTCCATGAGTGAAATTGCTTCTTGTTCATATGAAGCACGGGCCAAAGGCATAGGCAATGGCATGTTCATGGGAGCTGCACTAAGATTATGTCCAGATTTACAGACCATTCCATATGATTTTGAGGAATATAAAGAAGTGGCATATACTTTGTACAATACAATAGCACAATACACTCTGGACATTGAAGCAGTTTCTTGTGATGAGATGTATGTTGACTGCACTGAACTTCTGGCCAACCTAGATGTTAGTGCTGAAGATTTCGCAACAGCAATAAGAAATGAAATCAAACAAAAAACAGACTGTCCATGCTCGACTGGTTTTGGTGGCAATCGTTTACAAGCAAGACTAGCAACAAAAAAGGCAAAACCAGATGGACAATTTTTTCTTACTGAAGATCTTATAGAAGATTTTATGTTTGATATAATGTTAAAGGATTTGCCTGGAGTTGGAAGGCAAATATCTCAAAAACTTGAATCATTAGGTCACAACACGTGTGGATCCTTACAATGTCTAACACTGGCATCTTTAAAACAGCATTTTGGCAATAAAACAGGTACACAGCTTTTTGATCAGTGTCGTGGGCGAGATTTAAATCCCTTATCATTTCATACAGTTAGAAAATCTGTCTCTGCTGAAGTAAATTATGGGATTAGATTTGAAAATAATGATCAATGCATTGAGTTCTTAAAACAATTATCGGCGGAGGTACATACTAGAATGCTACAGTTTAAAGTATTAGGTAAATGTATAACATTGAAGCTTATGGTTAGAGCTGAGGAGGCACCTGTGGAAACAGCAAAATTTATGGGTCATGGCTTTTGTAACGTCATTAATAAATCCACAAATTTAACACATGCAACAAGTGATTTTGATATTATTGCTAAAGAAGTTATTTCTATTTGCAAAAAGCAAAACATTGATCCAAAGGAAATGAGAGGTATTGGAATTCAAGTAACCAAGTTAGAACCTGTAAATAGTAAACCTTCAAAAGGTGCATTAACAAAATTTTTATCCAACAGTAAAGTAACAAAATCCCAAGGTAAAGTAGAAAATGTACATCAACCACTTACAGAAAACGATAAAACAGCACTTCCTCTTAAACCAAAGACGGTTACACCTAAGAAAACTAAGCCCAACTTATCTCCACGTAAGAAGTCTCCTATAATTGGAACTGTAAAATCTCCAACAACAAAAAGACGTGGCAGGCCTTCTAAAAATTCAAAAGCGTCAAAAAATTCAAATTCTTCATCAAAAAATCTCCTGACTAAATTCATCTATGGTCCAGAGGTGTGCAAGCAAGGAAATATAAAACAAGAAATTCAGGGCAATTTGCAGAACGAAAAGGATATAGTTACTGAGTTTACAAAAGGTGAAATTCCTGTAAAAGAAAAATTTAATCAAGACAGATCTAAAGGTTTATTGGGTTTGTCATGGGAGAAAGTTCGAGAACTTCTAATGGCGTGGTTGGACAGTGGACAGGCACCACAACAATGTGACGTGAACTTAATTGCGAATTATATGCAAGAAATGGTGGTAAACAGAAGAATAGATAAATTGTATGTTTTAATAAATTTCCTTCGAAGAAGGACTAGTGAGATAAATAACCCGATGTGGAGCGAGGTATATGATTATCTGTCTGAACAAGTGCAAAATGCAATGTTAGCTGTTTATGGGAAGAAGTTGTTTATTGCTCATTAGATCTCAGATATTAATAAAAAAATTATCAATATTTATTCTACTAATAAATAGGATTAAATAAAACAAACCTTGATTTATCATAATAATTATATTTGTAATTAATTGGACTACAAACAAAAACAGGTAAGTTGTAGAACGACTATTACAAACGTCTATTATTTACTACTATTTTAAGGGTTTTACTGTCACACAACTTGTGGGTACTGCCTTTCTTACTTGAGGACGCACTAAGTTTTTGCTATAATATAATATATTTTTTTGTTCAGTAGAGTTGAATACAAACAATGACAAGTAAGAAAGGTTTATCTATGTCCAACATGGCAACACTATTAAACTTTATCTATTTATTTATTTAATATACACAATACATAAACAAAATTGTTAGGGCAAGTTAAGAGTATTAAATCTAGATATTGATAAAAAAGATGATACTGAATTGTAAAGGTAGGTATAATGTAGTATTTCACAAAAAATTTCAATAATTACTAATCATTATAATGGGTATGCACGAATGATTATAGAATCCAGAAAAATTGATTATATTACAAATGGTATACCCAAATTTAGTAAAATGGCAGTTAATATCACTCTACACTTTATTTGCACAATTACAAGATTCATGTAATGTTCATATAATGCATTTACACCCCAACTTGTGTAAAAAAATAATACATTGCAATAATCACAAAAGTAGCTCATACTCGGATTTAGTTTATTCATTTAACTATATTTAATTATCACAGTTGCTTATTGCAAATAAAAACATAATGTCCAATTTTGTTATTAAGTAGTAAATTTCAAAATTCAGTTCTTGCAGAGGCAATGTGTGTTGTGCATCTCGGAGAACTTAATAATAAGAATATAAACCAAGCTTTCAGCTCGTGATCAAACCTAATACTAAATGCTTTGTGACAACCATTTAAGTTTATACTTTAAAATTCAAGTTGAAATAAAATGGTACTACTTGGGTACCGAACTGATTTTATTTATATCAGTTTTGTCTTACAAGAATATCATTTCTAATTCTACAAAAATACTTTGTGATGAAGGAAATTAATTAATGCATTACTTTAACTAGATAGAGAAGTAACTAAAGTAAAACTAAACATTTATCACACTGTCGTCAATATTGTTCGTGAAATCTATTTGTTTGAAATGATTGAGGATCCTTTAAAGGCCTACCTTGAACTATCCACCTTGTGTGTAAAAAAAGTTTGTAGAACGTAGGTACGACATAGGAAATAACGTTTAATATTAATAAACCGACTAATTCAATATAGCACGAGCTACCCTAAAATTGTAAAGTAAATTGGTACACCATTAATGAATTGCATTGCACTGAAATTTGGTCAATTGGTTGTGTCTAAGGTCAGACTCCAATTATTCGTTTTATGTCCTCTGCACCAATTAAACAGAGAGCTTGAACATCATGTGGTAAAGCCAAGGTTTTATCAAATAGTTTTCATGTTTTTATTTTGCATTCGTGGCACATAGCTCGGTAACCAATCACACAGTAGGTCCCTACATCTACATTCCATCCTAAACGGCAGAATTCGCAGATATTGAATGCTTCAGTTTTGATTCTATGATTATTTCGTCCCCGGACCGAATGTTGTAGGAGTACAGCTGCTTTGTGGGGAACCTCATCTCCTCCGGTCCCTGGAAAGGCTATATTAAAGTGAATTTCAAAAATATGTTGCCATATAATCAATTTACATGCCAAACTATGAACTCGTGATAATATCATGTGAACACTTACAGGGTACCAAGGAATATTTTATTTACCTGTGAATCCCTTAGTTCTTGGTCAACGTAAAAGAGCCTCATCTTGGATGCGGGGAACCCCGCTAGTCGCTCTAGTCTCTGTTTCAAATCGGACACAGTTCTGAAATACAAAAAGATTATATTTAAATATAAACGGCACAAAACGAATAGAGTATAGTAACATTGATGTTTTTGTATACAAATACCTTATGATGAATAAAAATTTGGAGTTTGAGGAATAATAAAATTCTTTAGAGAAAATGAAACACCTACCTATATGATCAAAATAAACGACCAACTAATCTTAGTGGTCAGATGGTCGTTCATCTAACAGTGTTTTAACAGTTTTAACGTATATTATCTATTGATAATAATAAAACGCCTGCTTACCTGTAAACATCGACGGTGCGCACCTCGCTGGTATCTCCGCAAACGAATGTGATCTGCACGCGTTTCTCCGGCCGCAAGTCCACTGACACCAGCGGGTCCAGTTTGCCGTGCACACCTACCAACTCCCAGTATCTGCAATGGATAGTCAACATTAGTTAAATCTTTGGAATAAAAACTTATAAAATATCAACAACTAGGTACACTTTTATTGGCATTGGATGTGAAGTTTTAAACTCACGTGTAATTATATGGAAATATCAATATGGTATATTCAACCTGCTTTTTATCTAATCATAAGTGGCGGGCGGAAGCCCTTTCTCACACACACAATACACTGCTTAATTGTTTATATTGACAAACGGCCCTCCAAAGAAATATGTTCTGCAAATACATGCATCAACACAGTTTGTATGTAATGTACGTGCGAATCAAGTTACATAACACATGAGACACGAGATCGTGTGTTAACGGCCACCCACAAACGTTGGATGCAACATTGATTGTCTCATTACCATTCGGTTTAATATAGTAATTTGGGTCAAATCTGTCTTGTGCGAATTCTCCGCCTACCATCTATTCCTTATTTGCGAAAACATCTTAATCTTAATATAGTATCTGTTTTATTTACTTTTCTGCTCATAACATAGTTTCAAGGAGACCTTATGAAAGCTAACGCCATAAAGCTTAGAGAGATAATAATTTTAACGCACCTGTCAGGGCGATCGGACTCCGGCTTCTCCATGTAATATCTGATGAAGGCACGTTCAGCGGCGTCGCGTTCCTCATCGGAGACCATGCCGCCGCCATTGAGGGTCCTTATGAGAGGCAACCTCGCCACCAGCAACTGCCGCCTCTCGTGCTCCGTCGACTCTGATCGCTCCCATAGTGGCCAACCCTGGAAGAAACGTTACCAACATTGTTAATTATTTTATTTGAAAAAGGAATCAATAAAATCCAATCAAGTAGGTCCAGTCTCTACATTCCTTTATTATATACTAGCAACCCCCCCCGGCTTCGCACGGGTGCAATGCTGATAC
>DWQL01001109.1:0-12304 GCA_018231265.1 Noctuana haematospila | reverse complement strand
ACTGTACAGTTATTATGGGCAACAACATACAAAATTGGATGTGCCTATGCTCAAAATAGTAACGGTGATGTAAGAACTATATGTAATTTCTCACCAGGTGCCCCATTTATTCTTGATACAAAATTATATTGCGGAATTATACGTCAAAAAGATGGTTTTATAATACCCGAGACCCTAAATCTTACCGATAACAAAGCTATATTGACTCTAGGAATAAATCTTGATCGGACTGTTAGAAGAAAACCTAAGAACATATCAATTAAAACTGAAATCAAATTTAAAGATTTAAATGAAGAATCAAATAAGTGGGGCATAGATATTTTGACTAAAATGTACAAAGAAGGCTGGGTGAGAAACGAATTAAAAGATTTCTCTAATGGAACTAAAAGTGTGATTGCGAGACTGGTTGTAAAATATGAATTTGTTGAGCAAAACGGAGCGAGATGTGATTCTGACCAGCCAATTTACTTTATAGGCGCACCAGGATCCCTGTGCGCTGAAAGAGGCAGACGATATAAAGCCCTATGCTATGACTTTCGAGATCCAACCCCTGGATATAGACTGGTGGCTATAATAGCTCCCATTGCGCTATTTTCTTTGATATTGTACGATCTATTTAGTGGTGTTGTTAGGCAAACAAATTACTAATTTCTGTAAATAATTTATTTACTATACGTACGTACCTTATTTAACTGTACTAAGACCATGTTCACAGCACAATGACGTTGTTAAAGTGTAAAATACGAGTACCTATATATATGACGCACATAGATATTGCCTTTTGCATGATTCACGATTCCACATTATGGGAGTGTTATTCAACTGGCGTATTTTATATAACATTTAAAAAGAACACAGGCATTTTAAAGCATGACTCACAAGTTCTCCCAGTTGGATGCAAATTGTAGCAAGTTGTCTAAGCAATAATAATAATTATGTTAGTTTCCCCAACTTAAGACTACCACTAATTCTTCTTCTATTTGAAACGTTTTAATATTTTATCCTAAGAATGTAATACATATTTGGATTCTGCTGTAAAGCTTATCTGCTTTAGTAGTTTTGAGTTGTGAGCATAAGTCCACTATGATTAATGGCGTAGACGAACTAAATTTCAAATCAGGCCTAAGAGTAGGGTAATGTAACTCCGACAAAAGCCAAAATATAAAAAATCTTTAAAATTGTGATACTGTGATCATTTTATTTTCTACATATTCCGTTTTAAAAGTTGAAAAATATATTATAACTAACCTAAACTCGACTAATTTATCTACTTTCCAATAGAATTAGCAATTTATCCAATTCCGTATAATATGTAAGCCTTTTCATGCAATTGATTGTAGATCGGCCATTTAACTTCCCTATTGTGTAGTTACTAAAGCAAGCTACACGCACGCCGTTACTTGATAGCGATATCGTGATAACTTCATGTAATAACTTTAACCGTACTTTTCCTTCAGGCGTGCGTTGATCGGTTATGCCAACATTTAGGTATAGAGATAAGTACACTATAGTTTATTATTTTTTAATTAAAGCAATCTCAAATCTTATTAGATTAAAGACTGATTTGTTCACAAATGACTTGGCTGAAAATGCTTATAAGATCCTAAGTAACTTACAAATTATATTGTTTCAAACTCAAATACGTTAAAAATAAATTAAACATTCAGAACTCAAATATCGCAATACAATGCAGGTCGTTGTATTGAATCCTTAAAACAGCTCGATACTCATGAGTGACATTGTTAGATCGTAACGTAACGAACAAAGAAATAAATAGAAATACGCCTACTGTATGTACTCCATAGCTAGGCACAGTTCAAATAATATTGTTATACCTTGAATGCTGTGTTACGACAAGGTTTTTCTTTAATGATGTGAGGTGCTGAACCTTGAATTGAATTGGGTAATTGCTATGGTTTTATGTTATCTTAGTCATAATGCCGAAAAAACATAACAAATGTTTTTAGGGTACATAAATTGTGATGAATTCTGTGATTATTTACATTCTGACAAAACAACAACAACAAAAATTCTTAGTTATTGTATACCATCGATAGTGCTGAATTCATTACACAAATGAAGCAGATTTTTCCTGAAAATGTGAATCTAAATAAATGATCCATTTATTTTGAATGAGGTCAGTTTTCTTTTCGGTGTGTAATCGCGGAATACGCTATTTAACAGCACCAATTAAAACATCTACTTACTTACTGCTACTTATATTGTCAGCAACTGCATGCTAATCATAGGACCAAGCAATTGCGATAAGTTTGTATCTAACCAATTAACAATTAGACACGATTTGATATCGGTTAAGCGGTTGATGCAATCAATGCATTTGATCTATTCCGTGAAGCGTGAGTTATGTTGTTATACGCACCTCTTGCGGCCAAGGACAAGACGAGTGTCACGGTCAGAAGACATTGCTCCATACTTATCTTTTTCACTCTCACTAGCGGCAGCGGCTATGCTTGAACCAGTTTCCCGTGTTTGCGTAATTGGCCCGCTCTATCATTTGTACTACAGTTTGTGTTTACAGCAATTACTTTGAGTTGTTCTGATCGATCTGTGAACAATAAAATTATCAACTAAGTACATTTAATACGGACTTTGCTAAATAGGCCCATATTTTATATATTTATCCGTCTTCTAAATAATTCATATAAAAATGTTTTTATTGAAAAATGCCATGTATTTTATTATTTTGATCATATTTTAACTACCATCCTTTTCTGTCCAGTCTTTTACAATAAAATTTCTGAACTACATATAGTTTTAAGGGGCCCCCCAATTACTTTGTACGAAGTATTATAATTTATTGAATAGTAATTCTTGCATAAATCTCAGTATAATACTACTACTAGTAGTACTGTATAATGAGTGAGTCATGAATTTAAATGTTTATCGTCGTTGTAGAGTTCAATATATTATGGAATTCCACGTGCTGACGTTTGACATATTTATGTCATTCATTGTACGTATGAAAATCTGCTACAATCCAGATTTCGACTCAAAATATCCATTTAACTAAAATAGTCATGTAAATTATGACATTTATAATTTAATTTTATGATGCAATATTCATGATTTTGCGTTTTATACAATACGATTCTCACGCCTATTGTTATTTTCTTCTTGAAATCTTATTTGTTCACGTTGACTAAATAGGTGCCGACCCACCCACGTACCTACTCGTAACTCAATTTATATGTAACAATTTTCATGTTTCACACTGAATGACATTTCACACATTCGGTTTTGTATTGCAATTTGGCTCAGCTGTTTCGTTCTCAAGGTCCTGTCCCGTTGGCCTGTCGCTAGCAATCTTTTGATTGGTAATCAACTTGTATGTATATGCTATTGAAATTTAAGTACTATACATTTATTGCGAATTATAATCCGGGCTTGTTTAAATTATACATTAAATGATATCCAAAGTACAAGGTTCTTTAATTAGAATAATCTTTGGCAAAGGTCAAGATAATTGAAATAATGTAGACTGTAAAACTTTAATAAATACTATTTGCAGTAAAATTCACATTTGCCAGATATACCTTCTATAAAACATTAAAATTAGTTTGCTGATAAATAATAAAGATAAACTTTTGACTGTTTATAAATGACTAAACAAAATTATCTTTTAAAATTATGTCTACTCATATAATATCGAAATTGTAGGCAAGTTGTAAGTATACCTAAACATGTAAGAAACTATCTCGGTACCTAGTTAGTGTCGTAGTAACCTGGTGGTTGGTCGGCAAAGTAAATAATGTTTCTTTTAAAAAGCTAATTACATTTTTGGTATTAATTATTGCATAAATTATGTTGTAACGATAGCGTAGTTCGTGCGTAATCGTTAATACGTTTCAGCATTTGTGAAATTTTATTAATTCTATGTAGGGTAAACATTTAATAATAAGTAAGTACATAATAAAAAAACAAGGCCTAATAAGTATATCGCCAGGTTATGTTTGCTGTCACCATTGTGCCGTGTGGTAATAGTGACGACGAAATATGCCATGCCACCAACGTTTCACTTATAAATCGTACTGCATCCTAAGAGTCAGAGTAGTCAGTCTGAAATGGAATAATAGCCTTAAACATAATATTTTCTAAACTTTAGTTACGTATTATATACTTTGCCAATGTAACATCAAAATTATCATTGCATTATCTATCATAGATTAAGTATATTATCAATGGACGGGTCGATTTTCTCACGACCCAGAAAAATATTTTTATTAAAATCGCGTAGTTATGTTACATTATGTGGCTACCAACCATCGTCCAACATAGAACAAAGAGCATAAGTGGTTGTTAATTATTTAGGCGTATAATTATGGAGAATGTAAAATTCCTGAACTATGTATCCTGCAAGGTGAGTATAATTAAAGCCTTCTGTCTAAGCAGAAGCGAGGAGATGTATTTTGTAATCATTCTCCATCAAGGTTTTACAAATGCACCTTACGTGTATAGACTCCTAGTTAGGCCCTTCACGCACTATCAATTCAACTGATGGGTATTTACATATTGACTGACGCTATCAGTGCACCGACTATATAAATCAGCCGAATATCATTATTTTTATTATATAAAACAAATTTGGGTTAATTACACAATTGATAACTCAAGATTGGCTGGGCTGATTTTCATAATTTACAGAAAAAAAAAGCATGAGAAATTACGATAGAAACAATTTTAACACCTCACATTCACGCCCTTATTTGATGAGCGATCCGTGTAAGAGTTGTTGAAGTTTTAACAAATATTTATAGTTTTTTGCAATATACTGCCCACGAATCCCACAATATATAGCCCGTGTTGGTCGAAAGCCGGTTTTATTAATTTACATATGGTTCGCTATAAAAAAGAAATTACAAAAAAAGAACTCCATGTGATATCAAGTTCCGTACAAATTTCTATGTTTTGTATTTCCCATATTTACAGAAACAAGAGATCGCCCACGAGTAACAATTCGACTGTAAATTTATCAATGACATAAATATTTTATCAGTATACGTTTATGTAAAAAGCACTGATGAATGTACAAAATGTCTAAAAAAATTCTCCACTATATTTTCGACCTCTTTCATTGTTATTTATGCGAAATGCGTTCAATTATTACAGTATCATTTTCTTTAATTTATTGTAAGTATTAGTTACATAGCATATTATAGATAGGTAGGTACATTTCATTATTTAGCACTCTTTCTAAATCGCCAAATCTCAGACTCCTCTCGGACTGTGATGGTGCCACAGAGTTTTCTCTTCACGTATAAGTAGACATTAAATTTAATCCCCTAAATTTTTTAAATAAAAGTAACCACAGTTCTACTCGACTTGCTTCCAGTTATGTAAATATTGGTATGTAAATATCATTGCAAAGTTATCATGAGTCACGATAAAATCGTGATGTCACAGTTGCGCTGTTAAAGGCGACTTTGGAAAAAAAGTGTCTTAGTTCTCATTCATTTCCACTTTAGAAGTTCTTTTGTAATGGAATTTTAAAATAACAAGTGAATTTTTATGATCCAAATTTAATTTCAGCTTTTCATCACAAGGAATGAATCAGCCTGCTAGAACCTAACAATAAATGATAATTTCATTTTATTTATTGATTTTATTATGACACTCTTGATTCATGTTTCGTGGACGTATTCATCAATAGTGCATACAACATTCGGTGCAGTTTATTTTATTACTAATATTACATACTATAAAAATATGTAAATACATATTTACAAGTCTTTTGACCTTCAATTAATACCTAATAATAAAACAAATAAACGGTATACATTCCATTAAGTATCACTCAAGGTGAGACTGAATAGATTAATTGCTAAATAATTCGTATAATTGCGCCTTTAAATTAAAGTTTGCAGACCGTCGCAGCAACTAGACTTCAACAATACCTACCTCATAATACATATTTGAATCCCTATCATATTAGCTATGGTCCGGACATAATCGTTTTTATGATTGTCTAACGGCCGTCTCCAATATTCAAGGATCCAAGATTTGACAGCTTTACAGTTAGAGTTTATCTATCTTATCTTCAATAACTTCTGCCCTACAGTAGGACTGTGAAGGGTTGATGATTGTAATGAAATTCTAACGATTTATAACTAACAATCAAACTTAATCAGTTTTTTATGAGTCCATTAGATTCTTTGTATACTTACTTTACCTAGTAGTGATAAAGATCCTGCAATTAAGTGTAAAAGGAACCCCAAAATCTTTTGAAACACATCTGACTTAAGATTTCGTTACAATCTGAGTTGCGTTGCCGAACGTTAACGAACTGTCTCTTGTATTTTCGTGTTATATTTATTACGTAAACCGGTATGGCCTGGATGTGCTCATATACCTATATATTTTTAGGACAACTGGCTTGCGTATAAAATTACACAAGCCTTGAAAGATAATCTGTAAATGTTTATACATAACCTGACCTCATCGGCTCCTAAATTACTTAGACACTTATTTAAAAATATAATAATTAAACAGTTTTTTGCGAAGAGATTATTATGAGGTAATAAAAATTTATTTTAATTAGTTTTCTATTCACGAAATAACGATAATAAATTATGCGTAATGATGAAATCTACTCATACCCATAGATCAGAAGCTGGTATAAAATAAAAAAGAAACCTCAAAAATTATTTTAACACACAATAATTAACTTTATATTTTTTATAATCGATACCAAACTTCATAAATTAATTTCCCTCTAAAATATATTTATATGAAATTAATCAGTAGGTACATTTGGTTTATCACCCTAGATATTGTACTTTTGTTTTTGTCTATCACGATCTTAAAATCATAATGTGTTTTAGTTACATTATTTTACGAGACTTATTTTTTATAATATAACATGCGAAGATAGGTGTAATTAAAAACTTGTAGTTTACATAATGCATTCAAAGAACGAATATGAACCACTTGTAGCACAATGAAGCACATGAAAATGATTGTAATATTTACGGGTGAGTAATCGATACCAAATATTAAAGAGAATGGATTTCGAAAACATGTCTGTCTACAGTAGATGTTACTTTCAGTTTTTCAAGGGTAAAAATTGAGTCTACATTTACAAGAACCGTTTATGTGAAACAAAAATGTAATCTCATAATAAGAATTTGAAATCAAATAAAAATTATTACTTGTTATACGTTATTGATTTACTTTAGGTAATTGGAAAATAAAAACAGAATATTTATATGGCCAGTGTAGTGTAACGTAGTCAGAGAAGCAGAATATGAGTAACTTTGCATTATTCCTTGAATCAAACTTCAAAACGTGTTTATTATGATGAGTCAGTAACTCTGAGGCTGTTCACAGAATACGATTATTAGATAATATACCTAATGTAGAAATGTTGGGATGTGCTTTTGTTGTTAGTTTTTGCCATGAACTGAAGGCCAGAGTAATAATACTAATAATGTATTTAGTTATTTACTATAACTACTGACGATCGCTATCACCAGATACAATATCTGGAAACATGCAAGTTAAAGGCAACCTTTATTTACCGAACAGATTAGGTACTAAGTTCATTTTATACTGATTACCTTCAGTGTGTAAATGTTAAGGTTACGGTCAGTCAGTAACAGAATATAAAAGTTATTTAAGATTACTTACATATATTATTATTAAGGAGGAAGCTTTGCAGATTTAAAGTTATCGTTACAAGCAATATGTTATCTAATAAACTATCTGCCTACAACAATGTGTATCTTCGAGCTTTTATATTTACCTCGACAAATTCACTATCATTTGCTGCATACGACTAGTTTCTCGTTTACATGACAATACACCTTATCACAGATCGATCACAATATTTTTTACCACTATAATCAACTGTATCGTGTTTATTCTCGTAGTATCATAAGTAAGGAAACTGTTTGCCAGATTTGCGCGCGCGTTCGTTCGGAGCTACTAAGACACTGGTTGGCTTGGCCGTATCGTAAATTCGTAAGTTTTCTAGCTGCAATACGCCGCCGGCGCGAAATCTCACAAGGACTTGTGTCATACAACGTAACATGTGCTGTACTTGACCGTTCGCTCCAAATACACTACCAAAGCAAATGGACCTTGCCGGATTTAGAAGCTGTTTACAATGTTTGTGTACGGAAGTAATTATAGCACGAGTTCATGAGTAGTCTCAGATGCTATTTAATAACTCTGACCAACTCTGACTGTGTATTGTTTTTTTTTCTTATGCCTGTGACTGTCGCTTGCATTCCACACGTGAATGGTCTAAAGTCGAGCGTTGTGGGATTGCAAAACTGAAACCGGTCCACAAACTCGACCTTAGCGTTTGTGTCACTCAACCAGAAAGTAGGTTTTATTTTCGTAATTGTTAATCGGAAATCTATGATAATATAATAACCCCTTGATGTTTCATAATAAAGATTGTTGATTTTTGTGCTATAACAATAATAAATAACATTTAGTTTAACATTCAGGAATTCTTAAACACAAAGGTAATCCAGTACACGTAGGGTTTCCCGATACGATGTAATTTACCTATATTCGTATCGGTAGGAATCTATAGGTTTTCTAGAGGAATTTTCCCAAGATACCTGATTTATAGCTTTGCTTCATGTTTACAAAACCTGCATATTATTAATATTAGATGTATATCTTCGGTTATATTAAAGATCCTATATGTGGTAGAACTTAAAGAGACTTTAATAAAAATCCCAAATTCCTCCAAACGCGCATTAAAAGGAAGCTAATACACATTATAAATTTCATATCTTATGCAGTAAAGTGGTAATAGTGGTATCATTCATTGCTCCTAATAATGCCATCCGGCCGATAACTACCGTCATATTGGCCGTGACAATCAACCACTTGGCTCCCGACCTAAGGGATCAGAAACATTTCAATAACATTAAATCATCGACGCTATTGATTATGTACGAACACAGAAGAAATATACAATGGAAATGGCAATGCCTGACTATTTGACGCGTGGCATGTCCATCATGAGCTACGCGTCGACCAAAAGTGATAATAGTGAAACAATTTGTGTTTGGTCATTGTTGTGGCGTTGGTATAAATAGTAACAAGCTAACTGAAAATTTTTAAATGTGATTTACAGAAATTAAATCATTTTGTCTGCAATGGATTTTTTATAAAAATAATGACGTTGGTTTGTTCCATCCTTATTGTTTCTTCCTTATTCCATGAAGTTGGGAATGAGTTGATACGATTGTTCACGCATTCAAACAATATAAGACCATTTCCTATCTCCGGTCTCATCTTTGTCTCTCTGTCCCATTTGTATATATGAGACTACACACTAATACAACTCATTGCTGCGTATCATTCATTACGTGTACGGGACGTGCATCATAGTATAGGTAATGTAAGATGAAAAAATTAATCACCATTGATTGCTTATCGGAAAACGCACCTATCTCATACCTATCGTCACGTCGCCGTCTTCACGTAATCACGTATATTTTACATTCTTCGTACAAAATAAATCAATAATTTGATCAGTATTAAAAAAGAGTGATACTTTATTAATTCATCCGTTTTGTGAATTTAAATAAAAATAGGAAAGATGTGTTGGAAACTTTACACATAATAATAAAGTATACGGAGTCCACGTGAGGGCGCGCAGTACCTATGTTATAGAGTAGCAAAAGGCCGATGGGCCGCAACGAAACAGGAAGGTGTGTTTGGGTTGGTGTAAGGGTATTTAATTTATGAGTGAATCGTTATTTTACGTTTATAATTGTTTAAATAGACTCTACTCATATTTGTGAGAAGAACCGTACCCAGCACTGATTGGTTGATGATGATGATCTTGAACAAGCGGTACAGGCATCTTTTATATGTATATAATTGATTTCTGATTAGCGTTCCTTCACATGAAGGGCTACTCGTCAGCCTTGAGTCTTGTTTTATTATTTATTCTTTTGTATACGTATACGTACATACATATGTACATAGGTAGGTAAAACATTATTTTTTTTAGTGCGAAGTTATTGTAGTATTGTGAGTATGAACTGGTAAGTCTTTTTTAAAAGATGAGAAAGATTTGTGTCGTAGTACATCAGACTAGAAAATAGAAGGCCGGTAGATTTCATCATGCCATCTGAAGTAACATGTGAAAACTTTTTTAATTTTTTCCGTCGCAACTTAGGAGTGATAATTAATTTTCAGTAGGTACTTGCATGCATAATGTCTTTCATAATTTTGGCGTCTTACTCTAAAGTCACAATATTAATTTATCAACATAATTGCTACAGAATAAATACGCGTCAGTGCGAGAAATTTATGGAGATTGCTAAGTTTCTCGTTAAATGTAGTTATGAGACGTCTAAATAAAACTCTTTATTACTTTGTCAAGTGTCTATTGCCTGTTGCCTGGTTATCTAACACTGGGATACTAACTAAAATACTGATTTCGCTTTACGTAATTTTGTACCCGCATCCTTCCACAAATGTATTAAGATGAAGTCAGCTTCCCTGTAAGTAATATTTACTTCTAAATCATTATGAGATCTATAGAAATTAAGTTCTAGATATATTACAATAGATGTAAATACGCTTCTTGTATTCACTTATACTTTACGCTTAAAACTGGCAGCAGTATATAGCAGTGTGACTAAGGTTTGATAATTTACTCGTATTTCGAAAACATACAACAACTAGAACTTTTATTTTAAAGTCGGGTTACAAGAAACACAACCATCCCAACATATTTTATTACATTATGTACTCCTTAACTTAATCAATCTGTCGGTAGTCTTACATAATCGAGAAAGTGTTCGAATTGTAATTCATCACATAAGTTTACATTGACAGAAGATACCATGCGCCTTGCATTTTGAATGCCCCGCCAAAAGGATGGCGCGCATTGATTTATACAACATTGTCTGTGGCAAGTTGCACACAGACATAGACTGTGCGCCTTTGAATTCAGAAGTTCAACTCAGCAGCTAAATATGTTGATTTTTATGTATTTTTAACCGGCCTAAAAAAAGGAGGAGGTTCTCAATTCGTCAGGAAATCACTTTTATTAAGTACCTACTAGTTGCCCTCTTAGAGAAAACAATGTAAACAACTGAACGGCAATCTGTCAGTTCTGCAAACTATCCACTTATGTATGTCTTACTAAAATGTTCTTCCGATCCATACTCTGTTTAGGTCTTTTCGGAACTATTTTCATGTTTTTGACTCTCTGTTTGATTGTTTTGTCGCGGCACCGCTCATCGTGCTTCTAATTGTTGCTGCATACGAATCCGTAATGAATGACCAGTCGCTACACTCTTCCGTTACCTCATTCGCATGATTGTTTCCGCGGTTACCCAATCCTTCGGCAAGCATAATGTGAGATAATCTCATTTTATATTACTTTACGAAAAGATCTGAGTAGGGATATTCTGTAAGTAATATTTCGATTGACAGAAAACTTAATGATTACAAAAGAACAATATTCGAATGGCTTTGACCTATTTTAAAGTATTATCGCAAACGGACAAAAGTACTGACAAGTGGCGTGTTTCCTTTTTGACCCAGTTAGCGATATGTTGCTTCGATAGCAATCTACACGCTTTTAAAGTGGATGACGTGGTTTTGTCCTACTTTTACCCAGGCAACTGAGGAATATAGAGTATGTAGGTATACCTACTTAGTTATACACAAGAGATCGCTCAACAGTCGAAATTATTCATAAGTGTAAAAAAAGAAATGATAGTTTTCTGAAAAATTTAAAAAAAAAGGTTAAGCTTATTTGTCTCCTTCTAAATTTCTAAATTTTGCTGCCTTTTCCACTAAGCATGCTGATACTACATATTAATATGTTTTATAACTATATTTTTTTCTTTATTACAGTTAACTGATATAGTGAATGCGATGTCCTCGCGAGGCGAGCTTCCTCTGGAACTCGCCTTACGAGGGCGGAGTGCATCTATCGCCACCACATTACTGCAACACTGCGCGGACGCAGACGCTCGAGGACCACGCGGCAGGACTCTGCTCCACAGAGCAGTTGACTCCAGAGATGCGTTCTCAGCTAAGTTCCTGGTCGAAAATGGAGCTGATCCTAGTCTTACAACGAAGTAAGTATGCAAAATACGTGCTTCTTAGATGCGGTGACCTTGTACATTTGCTGAAGATTTTAGTCGACTGCCCAAAGTAGACGGTTCTCAAATCGTCTCCGTTTCCGTTTCAATTTGTGTTCATTTTTAAAGCATATGACTCCATCATTCACCTGTCCTTTACACATTATTTGGGGTCGGCGCAGTATGTTTTCTTCTTCCATTCATCTCTATCATAC
>DWQL01001108.1:0-12307 GCA_018231265.1 Noctuana haematospila | reverse complement strand
TATAAAGCTGAAGAGTTTGTTTGTTTGAACACGCTAATCTCAGGAACTACTGGACCGATTTGAAAAATTATTTTAGTGTAAGACAGTCCATTTATCGAGGAAGGCTTAAAGGCTATCAAGCGTTACGTTGCAATCCTTAACGCGGGTGAAACCGGGTGGCACAGCTAGTAATATAATTGAAGAATATTTTGCTTAAAGAAAATCGCTTTGATAAAATTGAAGGCTCGACTGGAATAAAGACTTGAAATTGTTAAATTGCTAACTAAGCCTCATTCCCGTCCAAAGCTTTGAGAAAATGTGAGAAAGTAAAGTATTGTGAGTTTTCCAGGTAATTCCTACTGTAATGTTTCACATAAAAGCACCTGCCCGGCACGCTGCCAAGTATTACAGCACAAGCACCAAGTTTTATATCACAATAATATGTGTTTTGTATTCGTAAACCTGTCGAAACGGTAACGTGTACGCAACATGCATATTTGTACAGTACAGTCGACACGTAACGGACTGTACACTCGTTCAGTAGCAATGCGTACACCGTACCCTAGTAGTAGCTTTGTGTTGTACGTATGAGTTTTCAAGTGAGGTTTCGCCACGAGTGAACTTTTATTTCCATTCTTTCATTATTTACTCCCACATTCCCACCGACACCACACAATCCATCAGTCGCACACCGGTGCGACCGATCGCAAGCCACCAACCAGCAAACGTGTACACGTATAAACAGCGCGTTCGTGTCGCGTACCACAAACATAACCACTACAGTTTTCTTCCGGCAGGAGGAAGTGTGACGGATGAGATGTAGAGACGTTTGGGCGAGCGGATCCCACACAACACCACACAGAAAATATTATTAAACAAAAGTGTGCATGCTCTAATGTTTTTTGTTCACTATGGTTATTTATATATATAAGTATTTTGGGCACCGTTTGTTTCACCGTTTTTTGGTTCGATTTTAATTTTGGGTTAACTTCCATCGCATTCAGTGGTCGCATCGGACAGGGCGGTTAACGGGACGCGGGGCGGCTGGTGTCGCGTCCATTTCGGTTGCAGGTGCTCGACGTGCGCTCGTCGGGACGTTATTTTTCTTATAACTGAGCTTGTTTAGTTCCCGGAGCGCCGCCTATGAATGTGACGGCTTCGGCGATATCGCCGACCTCCATCCGCGTGTCGTGGCAGCCGCCGCCGGCCGAGCGCGCCAACGGAAGGATTGCGTACTACAAGCTGTTTTGCGTGGAGTCGGGGCGAGGGGACTTGGAGGCGACCGTGGTCAAACTGAACCAGACCTCGTTCGTCCTGGACGAACTGCGCCGCTGGACCGAGTACCGGATCTGGGTGCTCGCCGGCACCAGCGTGGGCGACGGGCCCACCTCCTACCCGGTCACCGTACGAACGCAAGAAGACGGTACGTTTCATTCACTCCTAACTCCTAACACGACCACACCAAGTAACATCCGCTCAATTTTATGACGACTCATCTTGTTTTATATCTCATTTTGATGAGAACGTCAGGTGCCTTATTCGCTATGACACACGTGTGATTTCGTAACGCGCTTAAAACATTAACGTGGGTTCGAAACGCGCCACGTTACCAAAATAATTATTATAATACATAATATATGACGACCCGCATGGTGTAGTGGTTACCACGCCAGTTCACCGTTCTAAGGGTCCCGGGTTCGATCCCCGCGGGGCAATAATTTAAATGATAAATTTGAGTTCCTGCTCTCGGTCTGGGTGTTTGTGTTATTGTATTTGTGTGTGTGTGTATAGCACCCACGACACAGGGAGTTTTAGTGTGGGGCTGTGAGTGTGAAGCATTATGTAAAATTTATTTATTGAATATACTATGTGTGACACGCCAATTGTGGAATTATGCGTGGAATGTGCGTCATTGTACGTGGAATTGAAAAATCATGCGCGCCGCGTTACATGTTTTTAATGTCATAGTGAATAAGGCCCCAGAGTAGGACCGCGTCAAAGTTATCTTTTAAAACAGAGAGCGTATTTCAGGTTTTCTGCGTTTAATTAAATTCGGGCCGCCTTCGAGCGGCTATAAGGACATAAAATTGAGCCTCACCGAGCCAAGAAAATAATTACTAATATAATGAATAATATAATTTGATCGTTTAACTTAACAAACCTCATTGGCGGTGTAATATCAGCGGAGTGACATTAAACAGAGGAAAACGGTAATGCAAAGCCGTCTTCATGTACGCCATTTAGTTGCGAGGAATAATCCTTTTAAAACTGAAACTTCCCCTGATATTGCATTTGTGATTACTAATGTGTTTAATATAAGATAATACGATTTATAACTATGTGATATTAATTACATTGAAACTGGAACGTTGTAACAGGTATCAGGGTAACATTGATAAAATCGTTCATGTAACATTGCGCACTTACAATCCGAATTGCTGTGAGTTTCTTGATTAAATATTTTATGTGGATGATTTTATGGTTCTAGTCGGGTTAACCCGGAGAATGGGAATAATTTACAGCCTTAACGAATTTACTCGGAACACTTGCAAGCAATTTCCTATCTCGGAATACCGCTAAATTATTTCCGTTCTCGGCTAAATTCAGATTATATGCAAATGTTTTCTCATTGAATTGGTGGTGGGTTTACAATGGAAACCGTTTATAAAATAATTGACTAGCTCATACCATACTTCGATACCGTACAGTTTTACTATCAATATTAAAGTACTAATGTCATTTTTTTCTTTTGTTCCCTTTCTTGTGAGCACATAGCAGGATTCTAATGAAGGAGGTTAAATCTCGTAACAAAATTTTAATATGCTTGCCGATGAATTTACCTACATGTATTATTATTGTGATCATGTCACGATTATTTGATTTTCACCGTTTTGTTGTCGCTGTGTGAAGCGGAATAGTGTATCCACTCACTTGTCACATGTAATGATTTCTTTTGGCGCGTCTCCTGACTCGCCGTATTCAAATCGCTGATGATGCCACTCACTGAAATGCAAATTTTACATTGCACCTGACATAGTGTCGACGGCACCGTTATATTTATTGATTTTGGCGCACAGTTGTTGAGTATTTAGCAATGGACACAATTTTGCATGCTTTCTTTAACAACACAGCACCATTTTTCGTTCAGTTAATTTATTCACTGGGCACCAGATAGGTTAAGGTCTGGCTGGACACACTTGTGCTTGAAATGTAAGGGTTGTTCGGATGCAATTGTGTCCAGTACAGACTGCACTTTTAGGAAGCACTCAGCACAACTAGCGACAACACGAGGTGAGAGAGCGAGTGCGTGCTACTTAAAAGCCATTGACCAAGCGACACTTTCAGAATCCCCACGTATATTCTACAATAACTAAATCAACGCTTACATATTATTCCTATTTTAAATAATGAACTTTTTCAAACCATATAAACAATTTTTAGATATGTAAGTGATGACGAGAAGATAAGGTTTCTGAACGTAGTCGACCGGTTATCGGTTCACCACGCACCACGGCCCGAGCGCCGCATTTGAATACCAATATACCGTCGCACACGACACGCGCGCATGCTACTATATACTATACTACTCACAACTACTTCTCTACTCACTACTCTGACTATACTGTTAGCGGCAAGGCAGCGGGTCGAACAGACAACCGATCCCGAGGATCCTATCTAAATCAACTCTAAACTCATTGGCACTGTTGACGGATCCGACGGATAGATCCGCGACGCTCCTAGCCTTTACTATCGGACTGCTCAGCTCAGACTAGTACTTCGCGCTACCTCTATCTTATCTCTATCTCTCTATCTATCTCACTTGCTCTTAAGCTACAACTTCTTGCCAGTAGCTCCTTCTCTTCCTTCCTTCTTCTGTATTCTCTATCAGACTATCGTCGTGCATGCACACTAGATATTGTGACATAATATACAGAATAAATACTATTGTGCCTTACATTCGCTATTGCCGTGAGCGAGGGACGCGGAACCTGAGGGACGCCACGGGACAGTTCGGCCACCGAACCGACGTGTAAAGTACCTAGCACTCTTGACTCCATACTGAACTTATTAGAAGACAACAGCAAACGGACAATGACACTCAGACACCGTCACAAACATCACAGCGGATACCGACACGAGGTACGAGGGACACACACTGGACCAAAGATGGGCGCTCATTGACCAGACACCACCGACGACGCACACACACATAGACCGGCGCCGTCGCGTTAATCAATACATGTGCGTGTGAGTGACTCGTCAGCGCAAACGGGAGCGACGGTCTTCGATACGTGTAGTCCTTTTCTGATCGAAGATAGCAAGTTTAATAACTTTACATACACATTTACAAGGCGATTCGAGACAGCGTCACATTTGCCTCGCACCGGAGATAAATTCGCGTTGTTTGTTGAATGCTCGATGCGACAGAAAGGGCGACACGCGCGAACGTAGACCGTCGACAGCATCCCAAGCGGCTTAACCTGAATGCGCCTCGTAAAGAGCTCAAAATACACGAGGAAGTGAAATAAGTGTATCCCCCATTTGCCGACAAGCGTTCTACTCGTAATCTCTCACTTGGTAGTTCCGTTCGCCCTGCAATGTTCGCACAATTTGTCTTAAATGTATTTGAATGCGTTTTTCTCTTTTTTTTCTCTCGTCACTGACTTTGTATGGGCCGCTGGTAACACCCGTACAGCTATCAGGAGTGAGTATAAATTACTATAGAGCTTGTATCGATGTGCGTTTGTGCTTGTGCCTATGCTTTGTAGTTACTCTTCCTAGATCTATAACTTACTTCTTTTATGGAGCAAACTGCAAGTGGCGGAGTTTTAAGCATGTCCTATGACATTGTGTGATTCGGAGAAGACTTGGTGTGTACCTTTACTAATGAAATTACGCTCCTAAGTCTCGTCCCCGAAGCATGTCCCCTTGCAGTGTGTGAGCGAAATATAGTTATAGAAACGCTGCTTTAATTAACTATAGATGATTACCTTACCTTACTAAATGTTGACTCTTTGTAAAGCTTTACGATTTTAGTTGTTCTTAACGATGTGGATTGAAAGGTAATGGTTTTTTATTGGTAATGATGATGTGAAAGGGCGTAAATGTTTAATTGATCAGTGTGTGTTGGTATTCAAATGCCCGATCGAGATGCTGAGAGGCGAATGTAGACAGTCGCCTGCGACCGAAATACTCTATCAGCATTACCGACGGCGTTTACCGACCGCACATCGGCGAAAAACAAACCTTTTTTCCAATACGAACTACGCACTACGCAGTGCTTTCCGAGAAGCCTTTGACGCCGCTTAATTTAAATTTTTGGCCCTTCAAAGTTCAACCGCTTTAGGTAGTGTTTTTTTTTCTCTAGCACGCTCCCGTAGATGCTGATAGGGCATTTAGGTCGTTTTGCATGTGGTTACTGCTCGGTGATCTGACGTATAATTTGTGTGATCACAGTGCCCGGTGAGCCACAAGACGTCAAAGTGACTGCGATCAACTCGACGTCGATACACGTAACGTGGAAACCACCTCAAGAGAAGGAGAAGAATGGAATGATAAGGGGATATCACGTTCACGTCCAAGAAGTGAGAGATGAGGTGTGTAATAGTTATCTATTTAATTTCTTTTTTATACCTTATGCATAACATAAGATACTCCACCAATTCGCATTGGATCAGCGTGATGGAGTATGCTCCATGCCTTCCCTGGTTGTGGGGAGCCGTGCCTAGCAGTGGGACATAAAAAGGGTTGAAAACATGCATAACACATAACACGTTTCACTCTCTAAAATCCAATTAAAAAAGTTCGTTTTTTCCTCCACTAGGGCAAGGGCCTTCTCAACGAACCGATGCGATTCAACGTGATGGAAGATACAACCCTGGAACTAAATGTATCAGGACTTCAGCCGGACACGAGGTACAACGTGCAAGTAGCAGCGTTAACGCGTAAGGGTGATGGTGACAGAAGTACTCCTGCATCTGTAAGGACACCAGGAGGAGTGCCAAACAGACCTACTGTAAATCTCAAGTAAGTCAACGCAAGTTTTTCTATTAAAAGTTTCTGATAGTCTTTAAAGGTTCATATAATAATATCTAAAATCGATTCGTTTTCTTTTAGGGTGCTGGAGAGAGAACCAATAGTGTCAGTAGAAATAGAGTGGGCTAGACCTTCTGAAACGTATGGTGAATTACTAGGTTACAGACTCAGATACGGTGTGAAAGATCAAATATTAGGCGAGGAAAACTTCGTGGGAACTAAAGTCAGCTCGCACAGAATAACAGATCTAGAAAGAGGTGTTCAGTATGAATTTAGAGTTGCTGGAAGAAACCAAATAGGTATTGGACAAGAAACTATTAAATATTTCCTCACACCCGAAGGGGCGCCAAAAGGACCGCCCACAAATGTAACGTACCATTTCCAGACTCCAGATGTAATAAGTATCACTTGGGAACCGCCTACTAGAGCAGATAGGAGCGGTCAAATAAAGAAATATGATGTTCAATTTTATAAACGTGGTGATCAATCTTCGCTAGTAGAGAAAACAATTGAGCTAACTAAAGCGGTATTTACTGGCTTAGAAGAAGATGCTCATTACGTATTTAAGGTAAGAGCGTATACCGAGCAGGGGCCAGGACCGTATAGTAAAGATATCACAGCACATACTGAAAGGGACATTGGCAGAGCACCCATGTCAGTTAAAGCGGTTGCAACATCCGAATCCGGTGTTGAAGTTTGGTGGGAAACCGTTCCATCTAGAAGAAAAATTATAGGCTACGTTGTTTTTTATACTATGACACCAGTTGAGGATTTAGACGAATGGCAACAAAAGACTGTTCATGTGACTCATTCTACGGATTTAGAGAACTTAGAAAAGTTCGCGGAATATGCTATTGCTGTGGCCACCAAAACCGCTGACGGGTTGGGCAGGTTATCTGAAAAGGTTACTGTGAAAGTAAGACCTGAAGAAGTGCCTTTACACCTAAGAGCTCAAGATGTGTCAACACACTCAATGACCTTGTCATGGTCCCCGCCTTTACGATTAAACCCTGTTAGTTATAAAATCTCATACAACGCCATCAAAGAATTCGTAGATTCACTCGGCATGACTCAAACGCAAGAAATACCAAAGAGGGAAATAATAGTGAAACATGAGCGGACGTCATATTCGATTAATGATTTATCCCCTTTCACTACGTATAATGTTAATATTAGCGCTATACCCAACGACGACTCTTATAGGCCGCCAACAAAAATTACCGTTACAACACAAATGGCGGCCCCTAAGCCTATGGTCAAGCCAGACTTTTACGGCGTAGTTGAAAACGAAATACTCGTAATTCTACCTCAAGCCTCCGAAGAATACGGCCCAATTTCACATTATTACCTAGTTGTAGTTCCCGACGACAAAGCACATAACCATAAAAATCCCGATCAATTCCTAACAGACGACTTAATAAAAAATAATGTTAGAACCGACGACGAAAATGCTCCTTATATTGCTGCCAAATTCTTACAGAGAAATATTTTATATACTTTCCACCTAGGTAATGATGAAATGTTTGAAGGGTTCCTTAATAGAAAATTAAACCCGAGCAAAAGATATCGCGTGTTTGTTCGGGCCGTTGTAGATACACCACAGAAGCATTTATACACGTCTAGTCCATTCTCTGAATATTTGTCTTTAGATATGCGGGAAGCTCCCCCTGGCGAAGAACCTAGCAGGCCTGATCCTAAAGATATGAACGGCGATCCTGAAATAAGGATAGAGGAGAACAGGAAAGAGGCTGGAATGGTGTGGGTCATAGGGCCGATTATTGCAGCGCTCATGCTTTCCCTATGTTTGGTACTTTTATTCATTGTGAAGAGAAGAAGACAACCTTGCAAAACACCTGATCAAGCAGCTGTAACGAGACCTCTAATGTCGGCTGATATTGGCTTTGGAGCGCCGTCTGACCCTGTTGAAATGCGAAGACTTAACTTCCAAACTCCAGCTATGATTTCACATCCACCGATTCCTATATCAGAACTCGCGGACCACATAGAGCGACTCAAATCCAATGACAACCTTAAATTCTCGCAAGAATATGAAAGTATTGAACCCGGCCAACAGTTCACTTGGGATCACTCTAATATGGAAGTCAATAAACCCAAAAACCGATACGCTAACGTCATCGCTTACGATCACAGTCGTGTGATACTGCAACCTATTGATGGAATACTTGGAAGTGACTATATCAATGCTAACTACTGTGATGGCTATCGTAAACATAATGCGTACGTCGCGACCCAAGGCCCTCTTCAAGAAACGTTCGCTGATTTTTGGCGCATGTGCTGGGAACTGCGAACGTCTACAATTGTTATGATGACCAAATTGGAGGAAAGGACTAGGATCAAGTGTGATCAGTATTGGCCAAGCCGGGGAAGCGAAACGTATGGCATGATGACGGTAACCATCGCGGAAGTTCAGGAGCTAGCCACTTACTGCATACGGACATTCCAAGTGACGAGAAATGGCGGTGCCGAGCGTAGAGAAATCAAACAGTTGCAGTTTACTGCTTGGCCTGACCATGGAGTGCCTGATCATCCGGCTCCATTCTTACAATTCCTGCGTCGAGTTCGTGCGTTGAATCCACCCGATGCTGGTCCCTTAGTTGTCCACTGCTCGGCGGGTGTCGGTCGCACTGGTTGTTTTATCGTTATCGACTCGATGTTAGAAAGAGCTCGCCACGAACGTACTGTAGACATATACGGCCACGTCACTTGCTTACGAGCTCAACGCAATTACATGGTGCAAACCGAAGACCAATACATTTTCATACACGATGCTCTACTCGAAGCCGTCGTCTGTGGTGATACCGAAGTACCAGCTCGGAACTTGCAAGCTCATATCCAGAAGTTAATGCGTATCGATACCCTTGAGAACATCACTGGGATAGAGCTTGAGTTCAAGAAGCTTGCGAATATGAAAGCCGACTCTAGTCGTTTCGTTTCGGCCAGTCTGCCTTGCAACAAGCACAAGAACAGATTAGTTCATATCTTGCCGTACGAATCGAGTCGCGTGTGCCTCAGTCCTAGAGATGGATCTGATTACATCAATGCTTCCTTCGTCGATGGCTACAGATACAGAGCCGCATATATTGCTACCCAGGGCCCTCTACCTGACACTACTGATGACTTCTGGAGAATGCTATGGGAGCACAATTCGACCATCATCGTTATGTTGACCAAGCTAAAGGAAATGGGCCGGGTAAGTTCTAATAACTAATACTAACTAACTAATGCTCCAGGGTTGAAGGCAAGTTCTAATAACTCTTCCCTTAATTTTTTGTTTGTTTACGATAATTCTATAATTGAATATATTCGAAATTTCATTAAGTCGAATGCTATCCTTAAATATATGTAGATAATTAACCATAACTTTCAATTCAATTATTACTTTTAGAAGTCTGTGATGACCAACCATAAACAAAGTTTATATTTTTAGGAAAAATGCCACCAATATTGGCCATCGGACCGCTCTGTGCGCTACCAATGCTTCGTCGTGGACCCCATTGCCGAATACAACATGCCTCAGTATATCTTGAGGGAATTCAAGGTAATAAACTAATTGTATTGTTTTCGATTCAAATTTTATGGGCCTTATCATTTCAAAGTTTTAAATTTCTTATTTTCCAATTTCAATATTGGTATACTATTAAGAGGATTTTCTTGTTGTTGTTGAGCTTTAATAGCTTCATCAATCATTCATTCATTCATTCATTCATTTCGGAGTGTATTTCTGTTTTCGATTCTTAATTGGGCAGAAGTTTAAATGATTAGTTTAGATTTTCTTTTCTCGTTCTGGGTAGTGTAATTGTCTGTAACTGGAGCCATAAAGCTGAGTGGAGCCCTTTTTGGGACAAACGTCTTTCTATCCTTTTTTTGTTTGATTGTTATTCTTCATTATATTTTTGTGTTTGTATTGTCTGTTGTTTGTCCTAAATAAAGTATTTTTCTTTTTGTCTCTTCTTCTTTCTAATTGTTATTTATACAAAATATTAAAGACTGTTCTTCCTATTTCTTTCCTCCATAGGTAACAGACGCACGCGACGGAGCGTCAAGAACAGTCCGTCAGTTCCAGTTCACGGACTGGCCGGAGCAAGGGGTGCCTAAGAGTGGGGAAGGCTTTATCGACTTCCTGGGCCAAGTGCACAAGACTAAAGAGCAGTTTGGGCAGGACGGGCCTATCACTGTTCACTGCAGGTACGCTGTTTGAAATAAACGATTGATTCTAATATTGTTTCCTATGTCTCTTTTGGTCGATAGCTACTTGCTCTTGATCGACTTTGCTAAGCTAAGCTACCACCTACAACTTTATAACACTGTCTTATTGCTAAACATACACTAACTTACGTTAAGGATCTCAGTAACACACTACAAGACATTGAGAAAATATATTCTGCACATCGTCATCGGTTTCACCCGCGTTAAGAATTGCAACGTAACGCTTGATAGCCTTCCTCGATAAATGGATTATCTTACACTAAAAGAATTTTTCAAATAGGTCCAGTAGTTCCTGAGATTAGCGCGTTCAAATCAAACAAACTCTTCAGCTTTATATTACTATAGTATATTATAGTATAAAACGTTTGTCCGGCAGTGCGGGCGTGGGGCGCACGGGCGTGTTCATAACACTGTCCACGGTGCTGGAGCGCATGCAGTACGAGGGCGTGGTGGACGTGTTCCAGACGGTGCGCACGCTGCGCACGCAGCGCCCGGCCATGGTGCAGACCGAGGTGAGATAACAGACAAACAAACAAACATTTATTTCGAAACCAATGATACATACAATACTAAAGTATTTTCCTAACCTAACCTAACTTACCTATATAATAAACTTTTTTCCTAAACTAACGTACCTATGACACATACAATATTTGATATAAAGTATTTTCCTAACCTAACTTGCCTATGACACATACAATATTTAATATAAACTTTTTTCTTAACCTAACTTGCCTATGACACATACAATAATTAATATAAAGTGTTTTCCTAACCTAACTTGCCTATGACACATACAATAGTTAATATAAAGTATTTTCCTAACCTAACTTGCCTATGACACATACAATAGTTAATATAAAGTATTTTCCTAACCTAACTTATAACCTAACCTAGCCAATAATCTAATCTCGTTTCTGTAAATATATCGTCAATATAACAATTCTGCTGTCATATTTTTATGTCTATCAATATTTATTGTTTATTGTACAAATGGTCGCCGAATGGAATCGATTCCGTGAACCAAATCCATTAAAAATAATCACTTCATTAATTACTTTATAAACGCAAAGGGTTTTGCAATCAACGTTAATTACCGATGATGGTTCTACAATGTCGTATGTACGACTTACAATATATACAAAAGAATTGGTTTACCTGCTACTAGGTGCCTACTATTAATTAGTAAAGCGTTATTTGAGAGAAAACCCATGACTAATAGTGGTATGATAATAAATTGATAAATAATACGTGAATAAAAAACTGTGTACCTACCTACCCCTTTTTATGCATAATAATGTGCGCATGAAGATGTGTGAGTTCGTACATAGTTAAAATTTGTATGGACGAGAAGTGCAGAATGCTAACACTTTTTTATAATAATTCTCAAAAAATACTTTAAATTAAATAACCTGAAATGGTTCCACAACATGCGCTTATAGCATTAGGTCACTGAATTTATTTAAAACGGTCAAATTTCGACTCCGAGGCGACCTCTTGAGACGATGTAATGACAATTGCGTAGACACTGAGAAATATTAGAAAATATTAAATATTAGAAAATATAGAAAATATTAGAAAATATTTCTCAGTGTCTATACAAGGGTGTCTCCAAATTTCCCGTTAATTTCAGGACCAATACGACTTCTGCTACCGCGCCGCGCTCGAATACCTGGGCTCGTTCGACCATTACGCCAACTGACGATGAGATATGCTCGTCTAATCGGACACGCGGACACCCGACGACACACCTCTATGTACTTAAATATCAAGACACAAGGAAAAAGAAGAATTAACAGAAATACAGAAAGAAAAGTAATGATTGAAATCAATCTTTATGATCAACAAATCATCTTTTGCCGGCGTGTGCAAGGAATCACTATTAAATACAGTAATATAATATATCTTTATCTATAACCGTAGAACGATCTAGAAGGTTCAAGTTTAGAAGTTTTGTGATTCGTTGTATCATCCGCTCGAAGGTTTTTTTTTTTTTTTTTTTGTAAATTTGGTCATCGGTTTTTCTTGTTCCTAACTGTGATTCAAAGGTCGAGAGCGCACGTGG
>DWQL01001107.1:0-12310 GCA_018231265.1 Noctuana haematospila | reverse complement strand
TCCACAAGGCACAGGACCGGACGGAGCGGCGCCACTTAGAGAAGGCCTGGATGGATGGATGGAACTGTAATCGAAACCGGTACAAACTTGTTCATACATTCGTATCCAGATCCGAAATTTCATATCCACAATATCCCTAATAGTTACTACCAAGTAAATACCAAGCTACTAATAAAATTACTGATTGTAAAATCATACTTCAATCAATTTTGCGATGTCGGGCCTCTGACTACTCGTTATAAATGAAATACGCACTCAGATGGACGCCAATGCAATTACACTGATTGATTTAATTATACCCCTTTTAATACGGGTTTGTTGTTATGAGTTCAAGGGACTTTAATGTCATATGTTACTAGTATACATGAGTGCCACGTTTTAAGACTTCTACTACCTTCAGGAACTTTACGGGGAGCGGTGTGTATGCTTGTATTACGCATAAAATAATTTTACTGACTTACTCTTGAGTAATGTTTAGTCACTTTGTAGGTATGTCGCGTTTTGTTTGAAATTCAAGTGTCACTGTTAAAAGTGTATATAACGCTGGCAATAAAATTATTTCATATAGCGCTCAAATGAAAGAAAAACATACAATGGTCCCATAGTACGCTATGAGGCCATGGTATGTCGCAAGCGAAAATGTCGTTAAATATATCCATGTATTTATTTAAAGTCGCTTTAATAACTTTATAAGAATTATTTGTTAGAATTTCACCTTGGTAACATGCAATCTATTTAAAGTTAGTCGTTTACATTAAAAAAAATGTCATAATTAATTTCTTTTTATCGACAAGTTATAATGTCTATATGATTTCGCTCAATCTAGAATCTCGACATTATAGGTAAATTAGTTTATAATTACCTATTGTTAATATGATAAATGATATTGCTTTATACTCCCACTTAACAGCTCTAACACTTAAGAATTTATTGGTTCTCAGTGTAATTAATATACGCAAACAGCGTTATATTTGCGTGGGACTACTTTTAAAGTTTCGAAAAACTCAGGAAATCAAACAAAATACGAACACAACGACGTCACTCTAAGCTCTTTATGTCATATGTTCTAGTTCTAAAAAAATCTCTTTTATCTTAGTCTAAAATCACGTCCAGATGTCATAACTCCAAAACAAATCTAGACATAATTTACGGCGCTACTAAACGTTCGTAGCACGAATGTATTTCTTGGTCGGAGTGTGAAGACTTGTCTGTCCGTAAGCGGGTAAGCTCGTGTTGCTAATTTAAATAACTATATCTATCTTTTGAGCTGGACTCACAATAAGCTATATTATTATTTATTATTAATTGGGTCTAAAATCATGCTTTATGTCGACACGTATTTGTGCAAAGAGAGATTGGACCACCCTTTACTTCACCACGCAGGCCTAGTGCTGGTACATTTTCTTTCAGCGCAGAGCAAGTGTTAATTAATTTATAATACGCATATTATTTAAAAAATAAGAAGCTCCTGCGGGTGTCGAACCCGGACCTACAACCACTAGATTGTCACTGCCCTAAAAAATTAATACATAGTTAAATAAAATTCCTTAACTTCTGCCTAGAAGTTAAGGAATTTTATAGAAGTGAAATCAAGAACATTATTTTGATGTTAAGTACTTAACTTTGGTCAATCGCTCAAACTTACTAGTCACTCGCTAATGGTAATACAAGTGAATAAAATGCAGATTAGTGCTGTACAATGTAATGTGAACGACATCGTTACTATAATCGAGTTGTGCAGTGAAATTAAAGTGTGATTTATTGTTTCCACTCGCCTTAAATACCTTTAAAATATTAATATGTAACGTTATTACGATGGTGAAGTAATTACGAAGGAAACGTTTCTACAGTGCGTCAATGTTGTATGTATTTCATGGAAATAAAATCTATAGTGTACTAATTCACAAAGGACAAAAGTACAAACATTTTTGTAGGTTGTAGAGCTTACAAAATTCCGCCGGGGAGGTACCACCGCTGCAATCATAACCCGCTGTTAAGCAAGTCTTGTGGCAAGTGCGAGGACTTGTGTTTCGGTTGGGAAGGGTTGTTGCCGGACACGCGTTACTAGATTTGAGGCGACCATCTTAGTCCTCATGAGTAGCAACGCCTCCACGTAGGATCTCTGATAGGACTACTCCCCTATTTGAAGTTGGACGTGGATGTCCATGGGTTGCAGTAACTACTTAATATCAAGCGGTCTGCATGCTCGTTTGCTACTCATAAACAATTTAAAAAAATGCAAAAATCAATACTTAACTATACCAATTCGTACGACCTACATGAATGAAGATTGTAATGTTTCCTTTACCAGGAAAGTTGTTGCATTCAGAAACATTGTAACAATTGATAGTTTCATAGAACGCACTACTAAACTAAACAATGCAGCAATGTTTAGAACTAACGGAAATGGAGCTAGTTGCGAACTGAAATGTTCTGGCAAGCTTGTGAGTTTGAACTTATTGAGCGTAATAATAATTAATAATTAATAGTTAAAGGTTAATAATATTCTAATAATTCTGTACTAACTGTAGCGCCTGTAGCTTTAAAACAGGGCTTTAAAAACTTAAATAAATAATACAACCCATTTCAAACACAATTTTAATTTAATTTATTCGCAGTGTCACAAACCATTTACAAATTTAATACATTACTTTTCGAAAAGTATTAACATGCTTTAACCCTAACCTACTTAGACAATCTTACCCTAACGAAAACTCACTTACTTTTCGAAATTTTCGATTAAAAAAATAATAGTAATAAATTTGGTGCAACTCTCAATTTTTCGTCTCTTTGTGGACTGGTCATCTCTCGTCCTATGTGTCACGTGTCTATCTCATTGGCTAATTTAAGTGACCACGTTATAGCTGGCTGTGGTGACTGTCGTTAACAGAATGGCATTAAGAGTTTGTAATAGGCCCAATGTAGCTTATTTCCGTTAGCTCTTTATTATAAAAAATGATGTTTCGAACGAAACAACCTTTATATTTTTAAAAGACACAAAGGAAATACATTCTCCTTTAAGGCAGAAGCAATCTTTCTTTTACAATACTCAGTGAACATCAAAGCGGGCCGGCAAAATAAAGAACGCTATTCACTACAAGACTGCTGTTGTTACAGCTTAATGTGTACAGACACGCTAGATACAAACTATCGTTATGCGAAAAGCATGCTTTAGAATAAGACTAGCTTCTGCCCCCAACTATGTCCGGATTTCATATTAATTGGACCAAGAAATCACGTTGTCCATACAAACTTTGTGCATCTTTTTCACCCCATGCCGCTTTAGCCGGCCGGGACATTATGGCAGTTGCAATAAAAAGTCTCGGCACTTCTTAAAAATAATTTCCAATTAAGTGAGCGTCACTTCCGGTGTCCAGAAGTATGTATCTAGCTTCAAAGTAATTGAAGTCGTGCGATTTTTTATCGCCGGCCGTGATCGTTAAGTGTGAGCTGAATTTAAAACAACGGAAATCCGACCTGTTTAGGTAATGTATTTAGATTCGACAACATTTAGTGATATTATTTAGACGAGAAACATATGCCTTCCAATAAATTAAAACACCGCGGAGAAACCTGTCAGCCTGAGAGATTGTCTTTAAATGTTGAAGCTATTTCTTTAGGTAACATTATAGTGCAACTTTAAGAGGGCTGGTCGAACTTAAAATGGTGAAGCAACCATTTAAGACCAGGTTGCCTACAACACTTTTTATATATAGCCCACTGGAGGTGGTGGGGTAGATAAGACCTGGAATAAGTATCAATGCCAGTGAAATGACAGTTTTACAAATACAAAAATACCTTCTTTTTAAGCTATAGGTAATGCAAATGAATGTTGCAAGTAATTTTATACATTTATTTTTAGGTATTTCCATTTAAGCGGTAAAACTGAAGCGAATCCAAACTACATCATTAGCAATATCCATTAACGCTGCGCCAATCAGTCTTAACGTTGGTATATAGATTTTTTGGTTCGCAAGCGAAATATGTTTGCTTCCATGCGGTTTTTGAAGTGTGGATTTTATAAAAAAAATGAGGGATTTGAGATTGCTAATGGCGTATGTGAAACTTTATAGCCAGTCATCTTTTTTAAAATTTGTTATCGGACTTTGAATACGTTGAAAATACTTATCAGTACTTTCAAGTAACATGAAGGCTCTTGGCAGTGGATGTGTTAAGTTTCAGAGATGATGAAAAGTTATTTTGATGCTAATGAAACTCAGATATTTATATGAAGCAACGTTGTTGCAGTGTATTCATTCAAATAATTTTCGAATTATATTATTAAGTCTTCTGTTCTTTTCTCGTCTTGTCTTCTCTCCGTTTGTCAATTTTCTACTCGTTTTCATGTTTGCAAAAACACAGTATAGACACTGATATTTAATGAAAACGGATAGGTACGCCTCATCGTTTTGTGGTTGTTCCCTTGGGCAATCTGTGATGTGGATTTAATGTAAAATTGTTTTGACCTTTGAATGTTTACGTTGTTTGAGTAATTTGAACGATATTTATAACGAGAGTTAGGTACGTGCTAAAAATAATGTTGTTGAACTATTTCACACTAGCTGCGTCCCGCGGTTTCACCCGCGTTAGGAATTGCAACGTAACGCTTGATAGCCTATATCCTTCCTCGATAAATGGACTAACTTACACTAAAAGAATTTTTCAAATCGGTCCAGTAGTTCCTGAGATTAGCGCGTTCAAACAAACGAAACAAACACTTCGGCTTTATTTTATTAGCATAGATTGCATTTCAATTTAGAGGAGTGTATAGTCAGCTCAATTTAATAGCGTTAGAATATGCTCGTTGACTTTATTAAGATTGTATATTTAAGATCTTGCATTGAAAAACTCTAGGAAATTACTTCATAACAAATCTCTCTTTCAAAACCGGCAATGGGTGAACGACTTCTGTAGTACTTTCATGGCGACGTCGCCTACTTACCCTCTTACCGTCTACGCTACGGTAAGTTTATATATAAAAAATAACTTAGCATATCAAACACCGGGTAGCACATTTGAGTTCACCTATGCAATTTAGTATTCTAATATCAGAGATAAATACCATTCAGTGTTATTGCCTACTGGGAAAATTAATCAGTTTACATTAAATAAATTCCCCGCGAGAAATAATATAGGACGGAATGCTCCCTGAAAATACGTACGCATTTTGGTAAATTACTAGTAATTTTAGTAATTGTGGCAGTAATCAATTTCATTTTGGAGGTAGGTATAATAGTTCGTGTTACCAATCGTGTTTTATATTGTGTGGTGTAGTGGTTATCATGGCGGTCCGTCGTTCAAACGGTCCTGGATTCGAGTCCCAGCGGGGCAGAAGTTTAACTAATGAATTTTGAATTCCTCGTCTTATTATTTACTAGCGACCGCCCCGGCTTCGCACGGGTGCAATGCCTCTAAATACACTATAGAAAAACTGTGAACGTTTATACATATAAACCTTCCTCTTTAATCACTCTATCAATTAAAAAAACCGCATCAAAATCCGTTGCGTAGTTTTAAAGATTTAAGCATACATAGGAATATAGGGACAGAGAAAGCGACTTTGTTTTATACTATGTAGTGATTCCAAAAATTTTATTGTTTCAGAAATGGTCTATTATGGCGTTCATTATCTTTCTGGTGATGTTTACTGCTCTCAACATTGTTTCATACTTGTATCGCGGACGTGACTGCAGTCCTCTGGAGAATGCTGTCTTTTCAGTGCTAAGAAGAATCTTATGGGCTGCACTTATTGGCTTTCTCATTATAATATGCGAATACGGAACATTGCGTAAGTAATATACGAAATAGACGTACTATTGACGTACCATATACTTAGACTGAGGATCGAGGTTAGCCATTAACCCCTTAATGTGCCTCCAACAATCCGCATTGGAACAAACGCCAGGCCTTCCCCGGCAGCCCAACAGTGGACCACAAAAAAGGCAGGCATAAGTACCACAACCAGACCACAGTAAAGCGACAAAATATCAAAGCCTGATGAATAGGTGGCGTGATTAAAGAAAGCATAATTATCTATACCTCTATATTAATTAGTTTCCGAAGTCTAGGTATCATATCAGTCCACTGGGCCGGAGGGTGACCTGTGCTCCTTTTGCCGAGACACGGTCTCCATTCGAGGAATTTTCTTCCCCATCGGTTGTCAGTCCTTCGAACGAAGTGGCCTTCCCACTGCCACTTCAGTTTGTTTATTCTGCGAGCTATGTCGGTGACCTTGTTCGTCTACGGATTTCGTCGTTGCGAACCCAGTACCCTATAAATAGCAGACCAGTACCTACACCACTCAGGTCGCCTTCATTAACAAACATCATGTTTCTTTTCAGCCATTGTTTCTGACTTGCTGGGCTGGTCCGCTCTGGTGCCTCTCTGCAAACTCTCCTATGGACTGTACATCACTCACTTTATGATCTTATATAGGCAGCTGTCGGAATCCAGAGTGCCACTTCGGCAAGACATGTTTGAAGACGTGAGTAACCTATACTAATAAAGCTAAAGCGCAAATCTCTAGAATTAGAAGTCGGATTTGAAAAATTCTAGAAGGTTATAGGTTATTAAACATTACATTACAATTTTTAATGCGAATGAAACTGCGGGGGACATATTATTATAGTATAACAATAAACTGTTATTTTATTATGTCGGTTTATTTTGGTGGTCATGGTTAAGAAATAAACTTCATAGCTATACAAGAATAATATAATTAGTTCCTTCTGGTTTTCTTAAACGACTTTCTTTAACTTTCTTTTTCAATTTTTGTTTCATGTTTCAGCTACTCATAGCGTTGGGCCTAACAGCTGTTTCTACGACTGTCAGTCTGTTTATATGGATTTTCTTGGAGGCTCCAGTGATAAACCTACTTTTCATGATGTTTAACAGGTGATATTACTTATCTTTATCTTTTTAGAAACAGGGTCACAGCATTATTTCGTTTGGAGAATTATCAGTGACCTGGCATTTGAAGTAGTCATGATAAATTTTTAAGACTCATGGGATAACGTTATTTTAACAGTAACTTGAATGAAATATGAACTAAAAAAATTTATTATATTTAATTTACCTATTACAGATCCAAAAATATACATCAAAATGGCAAAGTTGAAATAACAAAACAACGTTTAGAAAATGGGCACGCTGAAACTGAACTAAAATGTGAAGATAAGAAATTTATGTAGTATTCAATATATCAAAGTATCTATATAATTATGTATGTAAAATATATATAAATAGTTAGTAAAATAAGATCCAAAGAATAGAGCAGTTAAAAGTAGTAATAGTTCTTGTTAATTGTAATTATATTATGTATTTAAAAATAAAGTTGTTGTAAATTTTACAAAAATAAATAAATAATAAGTAAATGTATAAATTAGAATTTTAGAACAATGGTTGTTGTACTTACCTACATAATATGTAAAAATTAGAATTTTAAAATGGTTCTTGTAAATTTTAATTAGGTAGCTACATAGTAATATGTAAATATTAGAATTTGACAATAATGGTGGTTGTAAATTGTAATTATATTAATTATATTATAACATTTTGAATCACATCAATTTTCCGAGGAGAATATAAAAAGTCAAATTAATGTATCATTCAGTTTTATTATACAACAATAACACTTACACCTAAAATAAAATTAAAAACACACAACATTCAACAAAATATACAACAGACATAAGCAACAAACAACACGCTTAACACACAACAAACAACAATCAGCCTTAAGCAAGATTAGATCTTATGCGAGCCCTTTTTAGTATGAATAATAGTTTCGTAAACAGGTACTTTGAATGGAACGGGTTTCTCAATTGGTACTATAATATGCTTCACTACCTCGAACGGTACTTCCTTTATTTTAGGGACGTGAACGATCTTTTCAACGGGGTATGGTACGGATTTCTCAACTGGTATCGAAACCTCCTTGATGATAGGTATGACAACGGCTTTAGGGACAGGTACCTGTATGGGGACTGGATGCGGAACGGGTATTAGCACAGGTTGGTTAATTTTGAACTCTATGTTCTTGGGCAGTGGGACTATGACCTCTTTGTAGTGTTTGATCGGTTCCGGGTTTTCTTCCTCAATGTGCTGGTGGACGGGGTACGAGTGGGACTTCAGGTCTTGGCCTCCGAAACCGTGAAAGTCGCCACCATCGGACTCGCCGCCGCCATGGCCTCCGCTGTAGTCGTCATAGCCGCCCTGGTATTCGCTGGGTTGGAACTGGAATTGTATTAATATTGTTTATTTATATACTTTTTATGTTATACATGGTAAAGATCATAGTTTTTTTACAGTGAGAAATGAAATTATTTCGCATTGAGTATGTATCCGTTAATTTCAGATAATTTACGAATATTTTGACTTTTTTCTAGGCTATAATTTGAGTCACGGTTATCGGTTATCACCTTATCACTTAGTTATAACTGTGACCGAAAACATCGTGACAAAACCTGTATAGTTCTCTATAAAGTTCTGGAAAGGCATGTCAAGTCTACCAACCTTCAATAAAATTGGCCAGCGTGGTGGACTATGGCTCAAAAACCTTCTCATATTTCGATGGAGGCCTGTGTCAAGTGTGACAGTGATGGGTGGAATAAGGATGTTGATCGGGGTAAGTGAAACACTTGTAAGTGTAAAGTTTATGTGTAGACAAAAATCACAGATACATACTTAATAGAAAAGACGGGTACTGGGGCATCAAAAACAAACTATAACGTATTTTTTTCTAAGACGAATATATTACGTAAGTCTCTAAAATCGGCCACAAGTTTCACAATAAATTGCGCAATCAAATAACACACAGACGACAACAAAATAGAGTGTTAGGTAGTATCGAAAATATCGGCGTGAAAGTGAACTTTTTCATTATTCACTCTGCCTTAATTTATTATCTGCGGAGCGTCAACCGGGAAAAAAATAAAATTCAAAATGGCCACGGTTCCGCGTGACTGCTACTTTAGCGCTTTTTTTCTATTTATGCAGCTTTCAGTCGCATAACAGTTATTCAATGATTTTATAATGTCTGTGCGCCTGCTGCCGACAATCATAAAACAAAATAGGTTTACGAGTAGATTATGTTTATTTGAATTGTTATTGACTGTGTTATATTTATATTTTATTTAAATAATAATTAAGGATTAAACAATAATTTACACAAATATTTAGTTAACACAATTTTTTGAGTTTGAGTCTATGCTGACTCGAAAAAGAAATGAGGATCAAAAAGTTGTAAGTAGGAGTCCACAAAAATTAATCTACTTATGTAATGTTTGAAAGTTTATGTCAGTACATGTATATGTCAGTATATGTATGTAGTTCAGTAACTAGAGCCAAAATTTTTAAAAAGGATACAAATGACGACCTGAAACAGCGGTCAACATGACGATATCGAAAAATATTAAAATGTCAACGACCCGAAGTTCGTTATTGTAAAAAATGTTATTCGTTTCACTGTACAGACTTTTTTTACACAATTTTCAGTTGACCTAATTGTACTCACCGAGTCAACGCATTGGGACTAACCAGTTATTTAGGGTTAGCGTGCCGTGAAGCAAGCTTTTCCATTATTTTTTTTTTGCTAACACAATTCTAGCTTTTTATTCTATTAACTTAAAAGCAAAGGAAATTATATTTCTAGTCACGTGTGAGTATAAAAACACCAAATAATGTATTTTATGTAACTGCATAGTTACTCTGTCCTGCAAATAATTCGACTTTGACATAATATATTACGTATATTGTGCTACCTGTTGATCCTGTTGAAAGTTGAAGTTCTGAAAGTTCAAATTGTACGGTGTCCATTGCTGGTTGGCGAGCGACGTGCCCACCAGGAGGGTGGTCAAAAACTGAAATGTAACAAATTTAAGTAACTTTATTACAGTGTTTAAGATTTAATAAATTAAATATGTTACAACTACAGTTCACCATTCGATGAGTCCTGGATTCAATCCCCGGCGGGGCAAAATTTTAATTTTGAATTTAGACTTCTGTTCCCGATCTGGGTGTTCGTGAATGTCTTTGCATGTGTCCATAGCATCTACGACACAAGGAATCCTAGTAATCCTAGCTGTGAGTGTGAAGCGTTATTTATTAATTTTTTGCTCCAGGGCCTTTGGTTGCCTAGCAACGCCAATGATTAATGGGAAACCCAGCCAGCCACTACTGCCTGCCTTGCGCATCGTTTCCAATACAGTAACGTGCCACTATCTCCGTCTATAAGTGCACTGAATAGCAGTGTATCACTGGCATTCGCTTGTTGCACTAACTTGCACCGTTACACATTGCCACTATACAAGGGACATACGAGCCCATATTTCAGGATGCAACGCTACATTTATCCGTATCCATAAATCAACTTAAAAATTTATTAAAAATGTGCCAATAAGTACCTAATTGGTACAATAAGCGCCCTGATAACTTTTAAATTTATAAATCCTTATTTACAAAAAAAGTATTATACGGTTTTAGAAGCTGGTGTGGATCGCAAGCGGTCTCACTGTTACGCTAGTGGCTAATTTCATGCGCGTTTCCGTGCTACAGAGGACACGTTAAGTCGTCGATCCCGGTTGTTATTAATAGATAACAGTCGTAAAACCTAGTACAACCCCAAAAACCCGAGGCCCTTTAAGTAGTTTGACAACATCCGACACAGGTTGGCGACTAATCCGTATCTCCATCAATCCGTATTGGAGCAGTGTTGTGGAATATAGTCTAGGCTTTCCCTGGTTGTGCGGAGAGACCCGTATCCAGCAGTGGGACACAAAAAGGATTGAAGGCATGGCAGTAGAAGATCAAGAGCAATGCTAGCCTAGCTAGAATAGCTGGATTTGAATTCGGTTTTATCTATATTGTTATAATAATTTAGTATATTTGTTAATCTTCAACCCGAAGGCACTTTAAGAACGACTTGCACATACACAGTATTCGTTCGTATGTTTGTACGTTTGTATCGACTAAGCCTTTTCCAGTTGGCTACACCGGCGGATAGTCTTGATGTATTGTCGTTAAGTCGCCCTTATTTATGGCAGAATTAAACGTGTCAGCAGTTTTATGCTGCGGGCTTCGACCCCTTTTCACCCCATTTAGAATTGAATTATGATAATCTGGATACGGTTTTTTATAAATTATGAACTAATATTGTTCTTCGTTTACTTTCTCTGGATTTGCGTTCAGACTTACATTGTTTTTACACTTATATTGGTGTTGTCTTGGTAGGCTAGGCTTAAGCTTAAATAGCAAAAAAAACAGTTTTCAGTATTTTATAGTAATGTAATAAAAGAATACAGAAATAGAATTAAATTAAAGATAAACAACAACAAAAGGAACAAAAAAATCCGTGTTCCTTATACTTAATAAATAATTTTAAAACATAAATTTACGTTCTGTAATAAAATAAAATAACATAATCCACATGCCTCCAAAATATTTAGTAGGTACTCCCGAATTTTTCAATAATTAACAGTTTTATAAAATTTTCTTCAATGGCGGTAACATGCTATTCATATTTAATTATTACATTTATTACGTAGTCGTATTTAGCGCAACGTTAGGACAATTAACTTTACACGGATTAAACCAATAGGTATTAACACGTCAAAGCGCAATTGAACTGACATATCAGTATCAATTTATTGTAACATTTCTGAACAATTACAATACGAATTTCCATACGTATTAATCACTTCAAAAATTAATGAATGACACGTGATAAACATGTGAATTAATTATTATCCGCACTTGATAACTTTTTAACGTTATTAACAGTCTGTGCACGTTGCACAGATTAAAAACAATTAAAACATGCAAATGAGCACTCACATATGTTCGGGCCGCGTACATTTTCGTGTATTCCGTTCGAATGTAAACTTACTTGTGTTGTAATAAAAACTTGCGCGCCATTTTTATACTGAAGTGACAGGTTGAAAGATCCGAATGCATTCCTTTATTTTTTTTTTCACCCTTTCCCCTATAACTTGGGCTTTAGCTCGGCACAGATAATATCTAATGACAGACCTTTCTATTCTGGTCAATTATAGACCAACCAATATAAGTTAGCACGTAGTTCAATGAAAACTATTGGGTTGTTAAGACCTTGCTGAATGGTCGTTATATCATCGGTTAAAAAGATATAAACAAAAGATTCTCAGTCGCCATGTACAATTTCTCACATACTTAAGTTGGTAACTTAGTATAGTAATTCGAAGAGAAATAATTACCTATTAATGAGCACTTATCTGTTACGGATGGGTGACCGCTAGTGGCCAATTTGATGCGCGCTTCCGTGTTTCGGAGGGCA
>DWQL01001106.1:0-12312 GCA_018231265.1 Noctuana haematospila | reverse complement strand
CTACCTACCTACTTGAAATTCTTTGTTATGCCCGCTACACGTTCATATTGCAATTTTCTCGTAAGTCCCGCAACTAACAGTAAGATTTTCCTCTAAGAATAGGTATTTAGTTAAGTATAATAATAATATGGTAAATACTTACCTATCTCCATAAATTTTTGTTTAATTATTTTATGGTAGGTACCTATTTATTGTTTGGTTTTATAACAAGTTCAAGCCATGTCCTTTATTTAATAAACATACCTTTTGGCCATTTGACATTAAATTCTTTTTCCATATTCTAACAAGAATTTTATTGCAATAATACAGTTTTCTATACAGTAGGAAGGTATTTCATGTCGGGTAAGGATTGACTTGATATTATTAGATTATTTGGTAAGAAATACCCAGACCGTGTTTGTAATAATTGCATTTGAAGATCAAGCTTTGTATTTGAACATTGTTCTAAGCGTTTAATCTTGAATTGAGCCAATTATTTGTACTTACATTTGTCACAACAGAACATGAAACCTTATTATGATATCTACCCATACCCATACAAGAGTATCTAAGATTGCACTGCAACATCTGCTGCTATAAACGTATTAAGAAATAAAACTGCTTCATCTAAATTTAAATAATTTTATTTATAATTTATGAACTATATTATATTAATACGACGTGCCAGCGTGAATGAACTTATTGTGTTATATTGCTTGTCGTTACAGAGGAGAACTTAGGGCGAGTACAATTTTATAGAAAATATTGCGAATCTACGTTTTAAATTACAGGTGTATGGCACAAACTATAGTACAAAATGTACAGGATAATTAATTATAGCTATACATAATTAGTCTAGTATCACTTTATTTAATGATATAGCAGGTGATGCAGCTGCGTCGTGAAGATAGAGATGAGGAACAAATATCCCAGTAAACCTGAAATTAGAAAAAAAATACATTTACACAGATATACATAATTTTTATATGAATATCGTAATGGAAGAGAAGCTGACACACTTATAGAACATGAGACATACTGATGCATATGTGAGTATATTCATTAATCTTGTGGACATTTATGTTGACTGTAACGGTAGAAATTGAAGAAATATTTATAAACATATTATGTAACAAGATTTTTGGGCTAACAACTATGTATTTTCACATGCTAATTAGGTACAACATTCTATTTTGTTAGGGCTTTAAATAGAAGAGAGAAGTTTTGTAGGTGGTAGAGTACTTGTGTTTCGGTTCAGGAGGGTTGCTGCTAGACACTTTATATTTGAGGGGACCATCTTAGTCCTCATAAGTAGCAACGCCTCTACATATTGATCTCAGATATGACTTGTCTCCTATTTGGGATTGGGCATGGATGTCAATGGGTTGCAGTGACTACTTAACATAAGTTAGCCTGCTTGCTCGTTTGCTACTTATAAACGATAAGAAAAAGGAGAGAAAAACATACATTGTTGTAGTATACTTAGTACAAACAGACTGACACAGAGTGTTCAATCATCATCGAAATTGAGAGTCGTATGGTGATAGCCCGCCCATACGAGTCACATAGCTGTCATGCAAACATAATATATCTCAAATACTTACGTAAAGAATCAGAAGCTTTATCAAAAACAGGAGCTCTGTATTCGTCCGTGGCCTCTAGGAACTGGTAGATTGCTTTGAAGCCGGTCCCGTCCAGTCTATCGTTGGACCTAAAGGTGACTTTGAAGAAGTTTCTCTCAGACTCCACGTGAAATTCCTTCATCTGGCCGCAGTATCTACCGTATCTATTGTCTTCAGTCATATAGTTAGAAAATTCTACGTAGTCACTCGCTGATACTGCTTCACACCTGAAACGTGCAAAGTTGCAACGTAATGAATATTTAATATTCAAGTCAAGAATGTTTTCTCCAAAAATTTAACATACGAAATATTAATTAATTGTATCGAAGTGGCACTTGTAGGTTCCAAAAAACAGATAACGGTAGGAAAATCTATAAAAATGCTAAATAATATTCCCTTTGGGCAAATAATTCGGGATTGCATTTAAAATTCGCATCATTGTTTAAGGGGCGGCATCTATATTTTGTGTTTACTTACGGCAAGACTCCTTCAACATCAAAGTTGGTGAAGTGCAGGTGAACTTTCTCTGTCTGCCCTCCGTGGAAGAAGTATGAACACTCGGTATCGCGAGGATATGGCCCCGGGGAGTTCGGGGATGCAAAGGTTCCGTTACGGGCCTCGGTGCTGTTGTAGACAAACGCGCACGGAAATTCTTTTAGCTGCCTCCCTGTTGTTATTCCGAAATCTGTAACGCGAAATATGAAAATTATTAAGTAAAGTTATGGGCAAGAAATTTTCTAAACAACCATCTACGGATTTTCGCAATTTCCTATCCTTTGACTATGTAATCGAAACTTATAATTCGTGAGTTGCAGGGAAAGAAGGAAGAATTGGATATATTTTGGTAAGGAAGAAAAGCATAGAAGCTGGAACAACGCCAACGTCTAAAATACATCAGCTATGTCAACTCGAGACATAATATATATTTCCTGTGACGATACTACGAAAAGCCCGATGCAATGATACAGAAATGCAGAGCAGATATTCACAACGGGACGCTAATTTATCTGATGTGCATAGTTTAGTTCTGTACCCGCGTTCATATTTCAGGCCTTGCGAATGTCGCATCCGAGTTAATATTCATGGCTAATCCCCGAGAATAATTAGGTTTGTTTGCAGCAAAGTTTACCCGCGTAGCCAATATGTTAGGCAATATTGATGTTGTAAGTTTGAGGCCTGTGTGCAAAGTTTGTTTTCATCCATTAGTGTTAGCACCCTAGCGTACAAATGGCATGAATAACTATTATAACTTCTTAGACACAGATTTCGAGAAAACTTTCTCAAGCAAAGAATTTATTAGTGCAAAGTACGCAGCATTCTGACTATAAATACAATACATTTTCCTTAAAATAATAAACTCGTATTATTACGTACTCACCTAATCTAAACTTTCTGGAGACCCATCTCAACCTCAAAACTTCTACTTAATTACTTAATTAATTACGTAAGTATTTAGAATACTTTTGATACAAACTTTCAACAAACGAGTACGATATCTTGAATCCCCTGGAGTGCCTCGAGGACTGCGTTCCTCGGAACTCCAGCATCAGCTTCGGCCCGTTTGACATGATCGGCTTCGGGAGATCGGTGCCACAGAAGGTGTCCACTTTTTCCAATCTGCCGTCCACGTTGACGAAAGCTTGCAGCGAGTCTACATTCGTGCAACTAGAATAAAATATATTATTCAAGAAGTTAGAAATAAATTTAATAGAGTCTATACAAAAATAAAACCTTACCGTTAAAAAGACGAATAACTTTACCATTTTAAGCCATCCCTCAACGCTACGAGGATTGTAGGACTATTGCTAAGTAATGTGGTATGGACAGTGGCACTAATTTTGAATAGTTCTGATACCAAATGTAAGCTATGCCCTGCCCGCTCCATTGTTAGTACCTATCTACTCCGTGTACCCTAGCTATAAAAACTACTATACATATACTAAACCTATTAATATATTTTATAAAAATAATGATTCTTACTCCAAAGATCCGTCAGCTGGTTTGTGCAAGAAAAAGTCTTGAAATAATAATCTAACTCTTTCCTTCCCTCTCCCGAAGAACTCGTAGTGGCAGTGCGTATTCGGTGGGTATGCCACAGGATAGTGCGGCGAAGTCAGGGTGCCATGTTTTGAGCCATCACTGCTGAATTCTTGGTGGCAGGACGAAGCTGCAAAGAAAAGAAATCGTCTATTTACAAGGGTGTAAAATAAATGCAAGTACTTAAATTAGCTTGCTTTACCGTAGGTTACTATGGCACTTCTAAGAACTGTTCAAGTTTTACCACCCAAATAATATCCTTTTACCACTCAAATAATAGATTTTGATTTAAATCTATGTACACACCTATAAAGTATTTTTAATTACAGCGTTAGCTATAAAATTTTACGTATTACGTGGAACGGAACGGTGAAAAGTCGCGCATGCGTGTTCACATGGCAGCATTGCGTCAAGTCAAAGTCAATAAATATTTCGTTTCGTTTCTACGGTGCTTGCGATAACAAGTCTAAAAATATTTCTTCTAATTCGATCATAATAATTCTTAAAGTAAGTTGTTCGGGATTAAAAATATTTACATAAATGAAATTTGTAATTTTTCTTCTAAGTATTGATGTAGATAAAAATTAATATATGGTTCAATATTACTTGTTTAACTTAAATTGTTAAGATCGAAACGGTTTACCAAAAAGGGAAAGACTTTGACGGCACTTTGACAATTTTGACATTCAGGTGTTGTCACTGTTGTCAGTCAAATAATTGTCAAATCAAATGATGTCATTCCCACAATCCAGAATTCAGGGACAGGCAAGGTAAATTTTATGTTTTTGTGTGAATTAGAATTATTATACTTTATAAAGTGACTTTTAATAATTATGATTCAAGTTCCAATGAAGTGTTTTACTCAATTATTCTGGTAAATCTGTGAGTGAATGAAGCCGTGAACAATCATTTGAAGTTTGTTTGTGTGAACCAGTCGAAAATCTGTGTCAAAATCAAGAAGAATGGCAGATTTTACGCCTTTTTATGTTGATAGAGCGAAGGGATCTCGTGCGTCTTGTAAGGGATGTAAAACCAATTGCCAAAGCGGTGAACTACGAATGGCCAAAATCGTAGCCAGTCCTTATGGAGAAAATCAACAAATGAAATCATGGTACCATGTAGATTGTTTTATGAACGTCCTTTTAAAACAACGCCCGGCTACAAAACGTATAGAGTCTATAGATGACATTGGAAACTGGGCGGTTTTAACAAAAGATGACCAAGTGTTTTTGCTCAAAAAAATTAATGAAATGGAACAGGTTTATGCCCAAAAACATGACGGAACCTATACAGCAAAGGTCATTAAAAACGAGTCAAAGCCACCTCCTACCTCAAGTAGTATTGGCAAAGATGATACAGATGCAACTAAGCCTCATACTGATGATAACAAGTTCTCAACGTTGATATCTTTGTGTAAAAAAATATCCAAAGTAGATGCTTACACAGATAAAACTGCAGCTGTAAACAACTTTTTTACCAAGGGTTGCAATGGGAAGAAATTTGAAGGCGACTTGGCACTTTGGTGTAAGTTACTTTTGCCACAAGTTTCAAAAAGAGTTTATAATTTAAAAAGTAAACAGCTGGTAAAGTTGTTTTCTAGGATTTTTAACACCGACCACGATGAGATGTTAACACATTTAGAACAAGGCGATGTAGCTGACACAATACAAAAGTTTTTCACTAAATCAAAAAATATACAGCCTTCTACAGAGAGTACTCTAACAATACATGATATAGAAGAATTCCTTCAAGGATTGTCAAAACTAACAAGAGAAGATGAACAAATATATCAGTTCAAGAAAATAGTCAGAAAATGTACTCTCAATGATCTTAAAATGTTAATCAGATTAATAAAGGGAGATTTGAGAATTAATGCTGGGCCGAAGCACATACTTGAAGGTGTGCATCCCGATGCATATCAAGTTTTCCAAACTTCAAGGGATCTTGATATGGTTTTGGATAGAATATTCTCTCAAAGCACAGGAGTAAAGCAAGCAGGGGCATCTTTAAAGACGGTACAAGCAAAACTAACCCTTATGACTCCTGTTCTACCAATGCTTGCTGAAGCTTGCAAGTCAATAGAAATGGCGATGAAAAAATGTCCAAACGGAATGTTCTCAGAGATAAAATATGATGGTGAGAGGGTACAAGTTCACAAGAAAGGTAAGGAGTTTAAATATTTCTCTCGTGCCTTGAAACCAGTTATGCCTCACAAAGTGAACCATTTTAAGGAATACTTACCTCAAGCATTTCCGAAAGGAGAGGACATGATCTTGGATGCCGAAGTTTTAATGGTTGATGTGAACACTGGTAAGCCGTTACCATTTGGTACATTAGGAGTTCATAAACAGTCAGAATTCAAAGACGCACAAGTATGCTTATATGTATTTGACTGTTTATACTACAATGGTGAAATCTTGATGGACTTGCCTATTAAGAAGCGAAGGGAAATACTCCAAGACAATATGGTTGAAGTTACAAATCATGTTATGTTTTCTGAACAGAAATTGATCGAAAAACCTGCTGATCTAGCTAAAATGATTGCAAAGGTGAATATTGCGAGAAATTTTTAATTTATTTTCATAGTTTTAATTATTATAAAGTTTTAAAAAATTCTTGATAATGATTAAATTTTTTTAGTTTATTTATTCTGAACACGATTAGGTATACTGTACAATTTATTCTATCAAATAGTTAATCCGAAACTAAGATTCTAGTGTGGATCTAGTATGAGGCTAGTACTGCAGTAGTATATATGTTATAAATTATTTGTTTTCAGGTGTTGCAGCTGGGCTTGGAAGGACTTGTGCTAAAAGATCTAAAATCGATCTACGAACCTGGCAAGAGACATTGGCTGAAAGTAAAAAAAGATTATCTGTTTGATGGCGCAATGGCAGATACAGCTGATCTTGTCGTACTTGGAGCCTGGTTCGGTTAGTTATCTTCTGTGAGTAATTTAAATTAGATTAATTTAGAGTTTATATTAAGAACTGACAAACAGACAATGAGAACCAAATAAAGATATTTGATTTGATTTGTGTAATTGCAAATTTGTGGGTGATAATTGTCGTAATTAGTTTAAACTTTATAAATAATAATAAAAAAGGACTTCTATACTTCTATAGACATTATAGGCTACTTGTTTAATGTATGTAGTCACCATTGCCTATGAACATTTCCATTAATGGAAGCAGTTTAGTGTTAGTTCAGTTAAAGATGACATTTATACTCACTGAGACCAGAACGAATTACAGTATTGAGGCAACATAACATCTTTACCACAATTTTAAATATTATTGCAATATCTTATTAGCTTCTAATCTAGTTTTCCATATAAAATTTTACAGGCACTGGCAAGAAAGGAGGAATGATGTCAGTGTTCCTGATGGGCTGCTTAGACAAGCAAAGGAATCAGTGGGTCGCTGTCACAAAAGTGCACACGGGTCATGACGATAGCACCCTGGAGAGGCTACAAAAGGAATTAGCGCCACTCATGATCAAGATATCTCAAGACAATACCAGAGCACCCACATGGTTGGACTGCAACAAGGGATTGATACCAGATTTTGTGGCAAGGGATCCAAAGAAACAACCTGTTTGGGAAATTACTGGTTAGTGTTTATTGTAGTTCATTTGTTTTAAGTTTTATCTGATATGTTTATAACTTTTAGAGACAAAACTTGACTAATATAAAAACAAATAAGATCAGGCACATATATAATTTGTTAGTCGATACCACATAAGCAAGTTAATGTCTATATAGTGTACAGTTCACATATATGTTACATTATATTTTAATTTAAATAACTCATTTTGTTTTTCCTAAGACATCGCGGAAGACAAACTTTCTTTTTATCATAATAATCTTTTTATAATTTTACGTTTACAGGCACTGAATTGACTAAGTCAAATATACATATACATGATGGTGTTTCTGTGAGGTTTCCCAGGGTGACGCGAATACGAGATGACAAAGACTGGGAAACGGCTACGAACTTACAAGAACTGCGGCAGTTGTACAAGAACTCTAAAGAGAAAACTGATGTGTCACTGCTTAATAAATTAGCAGCTACTGCAGCTAATGATGATGAAGAACCACCAAAGAAGGTAACAAAGAATAGTCCTTCAAAGGGTAAGATTGATAACTTTTTAATACAAAAAAAATCTCCTACTGGAAAGAAAAGAAAATTAAAAGAAGAAAAGATATCTCCAAAAACGGATAAGAGAAAGAAAAGTGAAGATACAAATTCTTCCAATGACTCAGATTACAAAAGGAGTGGTCTGGACTCTTCAAATGAACTGGTGCTCAAGAGTGAAAGCAATTCCAGCACAATAACATATGATGAAACAGATTCTAAAGATTTCGAATGTGATTTACTACCTGAAAATCCGTTACCTGATGTATTTATGGGTAAAAGAATAGGATTCTACCCTGATTTTATCAGCTTTACGGAATTTGAACGAAAACATTTTGAAAGGCATTGGATAGCGTATGGAGGTGTTGTTGTCAAGTCTATTAAGTCTATGGACATTGATTATCTAGTGCATAAAGATAATGAAATAAAGTATAGAAAGATGTTGAAATTAAAAAAACGCATACCTCCAAATGTGAAGCATGTTAGTAAAAGTTGGTTGATAAAATGCATAAATGATGTACAACTCTGTGATACTACGAACTATGCAGTTTTTTTAGAGCCATGAATATAAAGCGTTTTGCGGAGTTGGGAGTTTGTACTAACATATTGTGTTGGAGTAATAGAACAGAAATGTTTATAAGCATGAAGTTGCCACCAATAATCTGAATTATTTGTTAAATAAAAAATTGTGAAATTGTGCGGAATTATTGATGATATATATTATGCTTATTTGAATGTGATTTTCATGTTAGTTTACTAAAATGTATTTTTTTATTGAATGAAATTCATAAAAAATTAATCATAACTTGGTCTTTTCGTATACCTATGTAATTTCCCAATTTTTTCCCAGACACTAAACGTGTAATAACTTATCCTACAATTTGATGTTGACTTCATACCTTTTGTATGAACAATACAAACTATGACGTCATAATTTTATGAGTCCATTAACAGATTGTTAATTCAAAGGGAATAAAAATAGAATTCATTAAACAATGTGAATGAAATTAAAATTTTAGAAGTTTTTTATTGCTAAATCTTATATAAATAATATTTTAGAATTAATTGTGGGCAGTGTCATAATTATTATACCCCATTAATCTTAAATTTTCCTATCTTTTATTCTAAATATAACAAAGAGTAGAAATACCATATACTTAGTACAATTCACTTAAATTATAAAGATTGATACTCGATACAAGAGAAGGTAACAAAACTGGAAGTGGATAGTATTTTAAAAGAGGATAGCGATATTTTATAATGTGCTGTATAACTTTAAGAACTTCTGCAGTTTAAGAGAACTCCTACGATAAGTTTTAAAAGCTGATTCATCTGATTTAAAACTATCCACACAACACATACACATATAGAACACATAAAAGTGGGTATTTTATTACGTAACAGATTACAACCCGATGAAGAATTTCAATAAAAAAAAGTAAGTTCTGGTAAAATAGATCAAAAATTGATACACCCTATGCCAACAATAATGTTTCCATTATCAATTGATTTAGCAATAACAAAGGTGACTTAGGTGGTTTGGCCAAGGTTTGGCTGGCAAATAATCACACATCTTAAAAAGTTAATAACAAAACTTTAATTGTCAATACAACTTTTAAATCAACAGTCGAACTTATAACGTCGGAAAGTTATCGAACGAAATTTGCAGCAAGAATTTAATCCAATCCAATCGCGTTCAGCTTTTCAGTGGGTAATCAAACCGTTATGCCAAAAATGTAATTGGTGCCAACAACATACGTGTTAGTACAGTCGAAAGGATATCGCAAAAAATCTGGAAGCGAATTCAATATTGCAAACTTTTATGAAAGGAGAAAAAATGTTACACCGAAGGGAAATATTGAGGTGCACCGCTGAATATTTAAAATAACCTGTTTGTAAACATTTTGGCGTTGTGTTATTTGATTTCGGTAAACAATATCCACTGGCCGTGCTGTAATGTTATAAATAAACTGTTCGTTATTTTGTTTGAAATTACCTTCTGCCTATACTAGACAAATCTAATTTTTTTTTATAATTGGATTATTTATACCTACCTACCATAATATTTAGTTATTAGTAACCACGCCCAAAGTACCAGAAATGTTTTTATGTTTTATAGCAATGTCATTGAATAGTGCGAGTACCCAGTATGTAGGTACCTAATAAAGAGAAGATTTTGTTTATTTCTAGGACGTTATTATTTATTTATGTTTATCTTCATTTATTATTAAAGTAGATACCCACTTACCATTATATTATCCGTTAAAAGTACCCAAGTCTACGAGTCGTCGAATGACGATAGGTAGTGATAATTTATTCCCACCCAAATTCAAAATATTATGTTAACCTCATTAGTATAGTGCTTTTAAAATTCAAAAACACATATAATTTAAGTATCCAATAGCCATTCTCTTATTATTTACAGCTATGGGTGTTAATAAAATTTTCGGTCGTTATAAACTTGAATTTTTAAATAGCGAACCGGAAGCACGGTGTCACAGGAGACCCACAACATGGCGCGTATGTGCCATAAAGCCCGGTTTATACGATGCCGCGATTGCAATACAATTCAATAACGTTATACGATAGCAGTAGCTATACAATTTAATTATTTTCGGATATCCGTGAATCCCTGACCGGACGAGCCGTCTTAATATCGACGCCACTAACTTTGATTCAGATATAATGTTATTTAACTTTGATACCGATGTTCGTGACTGCAGAGTTTTATTTATTTCTTTATAACTTAAATGTTGTCTTAGCTTATTACTGTTCCTCGTTAGAACACATAATAATGTCTCTTATCTTAGCAAGGGTTTTAGGTTATAGTCCACGTACTTAAGTTGATGAACGGCGCCAAAACGGTTTATAGCGCTCCAATCTCACAACCTTCTCTGTGGTTTATATTATACAATAGAATACGTGCTATCTATGTTGAACTATATTGAGCAGCGCCATGGGAGCTTAATTTATTTTAAGGAGTTAGCACTGGACTGGGTTGAAAACAACATGTGCACAGACGCTCAGAAAGCAAACACTACAAGAACAAGTCTACGCTGAACTTGTTTCCCATCTTGCCACTTACAGTCAACATGTAAACCACGCATAGCCACTGGAAACGCTGGCAAGCGGAATCGTGTTGCTGGTTTAAATTTTAAACTGCTGAGCATCAAACCCTAGTTGGGTACGTGTGTAAAACAAATTAATTATTTACGGGCACGCTGGCATTTCACAAACATTTGCTACTAAGCCGAGCTCGGTATGTATATTACAAAGGTTTTGGCGAAATTTAAAAGGTGATGTTTTCTTTATAAATTTTACGGTATAAATTTTTTTGTTTGTCACAGTAGTGTTAAACGTGCTTGTGTCTTATCTAATGGAGTTAAATTTTTGAAATCTATAGGTAATTATACCTGTCGTACATCCTGATAGGTCAATCTTGCTGGATAGGTACTCAGGGATTGAAATGGAAATAACACCATTTACTTCCTACCTTTCCATAAGATTTTCGTAACGGAAATGATGATTCTAAGCGCTTGCTGTCAAACTTCGTCTGTACTGGGAAGTTACTCAATTTGTTAAAGAATACGAATTTATGACAAGAAAGAAGATAGCTTAACAGAAGATGACGAGTGACCTGTGGCTGCGTTTTTTTCAGAGTTTTTCTTAAATGAATAACAAACGATATTCTATAGGTACTATTATATCCAAAAACAAAAAAAAACTATTACAATAAAGCAACATTGAAATAAAAAAACAGTAGCTACAAGCTTGCAATGCAATATTTAAAATCTATGAAATAAAAATACTATCGGCCATAGTTTTATTTCAGTTTTATAGCGTCGAGTAGCGTTCTATCCGCGGCCGAAGGCAAATATCTCGGGGTTGGGTCTCAAATATTTATAAAAGAATAAAGTTCACGTCTGACTGCAGAGTATTTCAAGGCAAGCAGCTGGATAGCTTCTAGCTTTAGTGGATGGACGATATAAAAAATATATAGCAAGAGACAATCTGGATGTACCTAGCTACCAGAAAAACAGAAAACAATGGTCAGAAATGGAGGAGGCATTTACCATATAAAGGGTTCTCATTTAAATATTTAATCGTCAATATTTTAATTTGTAGAATAATAATTAGAAAATAATTTAATATATCGCACATTTAGAGTTAAAGCGACACATTTCAAAAACAACATAAAATTACTTCATAAAATATCTTAAAACTATATTACTTTACCAATTTTTCTTCAGAAACCCAATAACTTAGTTCAAGTGAGAACAGTATAATATTAGCAGAATATAGTTGGTCCTTTTAGTACCGAAAGGAATTATTCTTGACCGAAGAGCAAATGATAATAAGTTTTACGCTCATAATATTGTAAAGTACGACGAGTTTGACGACCCGCGTGGTGTAGTGGTTACAACGCCAGTCTGCCATTCGAAGGGTCCCGGGTTCGATTCCCGGCGGTGCAGAAATTTAAATGATGAATTTATATTTCTTTTCTCGGTCTGGGTGTTTGTGTATTTGTCTTTGTATGT
>DWQL01001105.1:0-12327 GCA_018231265.1 Noctuana haematospila | reverse complement strand
TTAGATTCGATACAACAGACCAAGCACGTGATTTATTTAATGTTCTTTAAGGTTTTTGTTAAGATTTGTGTAGGTGGTAGACACTACAGTATCCTCAGGGAAGTATAATCGTCCTCATAACTCGCCGTAAAGCAAGTCTTGTATGGCTTGTAAGGCTCAACAGTTCACACTATTTTACAGCGACCAGCGCCAAAATGACGACTATAAAACCGCCCCAAAATTATTGTATCTATAACCAGTCCAGAGTACTAAAGGGTTTAGACTCAGTGAGTCAGTCACTAGTCAGTCAGTTAGTAGTACTATCGTAGGATTAGTGATACCCTAAACTTGTGTTTCCTAACAGTGTAGTTAGGTAATGATGATGCACAAAACCTTAATGTGAATACTGGCGCTCTCAAATTACATACCAACTTATTCTATTAATATAAACGTTCGAAGTTTGCATTAACCATCAAACCAGTTCAATCAACAATAAACCTTGACAAATGCCTAAACCGAGGAATTAAGTAATATTATACAACTAGCCTTCCGCGTGTGACCTCGTCTACTTTACCGAGTGAGAAAATGTATTTAAATATTATGTACGAAGCGACCATTTGCATAATCATTCATCGTGCAAGATTACATACAAGGAATTGATGGTATTTACAAAAAAACCACATGATTCATAGTTACGTATTTTGACTAGTCTCTACTGATCCAGGAGGGGGGATAGTGGGGGGTTGAACAGCTGTAAAACAAAATTTAAACAAATAAAAGTAAAACAAACAAATTCTCTTTCATAGATTTTTCTTTGCATTCTAGGTATATGTGGGATAATGTTAGTCCTTAGGAGTATGAAAGTTACTAATAGATATATGCGAATGTTTATTGACCTTTGACGATCAGGTTAAATCTACTTAGAAGTTGTGCAGTTCGCGCCCCGAGAGGTGCAACCTCATACCCGCCGCTAGCCCAGCTTCTTGTGTTTCATTTTTTATGGTTTGAATGCCGGAGATATTTTATTTAAAGCGACCATGAGCAGCAACGCTATCACGTACAAATGGACTTCTACCCTATTTGGGCTAAGTGGTGGGAGAAGTGCTAATGTCCATAGTTTGATCACGAACTGCAGATACAAATAACTTCAAGAACATTGAAAAAGTACACGAAATATCAGGCAGTAGGAATACATACATACTCTCATGCCCTCAGTAGTATAAGAGTCTTGAGCGTGCACAACGCATGGCAAGTCCAATAAAGCGAGTATATTTGAACTGGGAAGTGCAGCTGACCCCACTATTGTGTAATCTGTTATGGTCATAAGTTTTGCCAATGTCGACCTCCAGTCTAGTGGGCAAGGTGAGACAAGATGCTAAGTTATCATAGCTAGATTTGAAGATAGTTTTTATTGTTCCGGTTTTGAGAGTAAGCTGTAGAATAGTAAATAGAATAAATAAGTCTACGAAGTACTCGTAAAGCTGCCTAGAGAAATACAATAAAATGGCAATCAAAACCTTTGCGTTAACTGCAATAGATGCTAGTACGAAGGATTTGAATCCTATTGAATTGATTAGAAGTAATAGGAAATGAGAACATTATAATTGATATTCAGCAACTCTAGAACAAACACAAAGCAAACTCGATCATAAATCTTAAAAAAACTTACAATAGCTTCTTCAGTTCCTTTACGTTGTCATTTTGATGCTTATATGAATAATGTAGTGAAATTAACAGCTATAACGGTATTTTTTAAGACAATTCTATAACCATTAGTCATCGATCATTCACACCGAGTTAATTAACATTTGTTGATCGTAGTGACAAAAAACTACGAATCAAATCTCCGAATCAATTTAATGGGACAAGCAGCTGTGTTTGAGGTGTTCGGCACATTAGGGGGCATCTGAACCAATTGGCACGTACTGAAGTAACGGTGACGACCATTAAATGTAGGGTTACCTGCAAATCAATTTCTAATAAATTCTTTATTTGCAATTAAGTTTCTGCAAAAGTAAAGAAATTGAAATGAGAAAATATAAAATAATGAAAATAGTGAAAATATCAATAGAAATAGACTAAGATAGTTGATTCCAATAGAAATATCTCCAGCGTTTGCATTACACCTCTTCTTAACCGGCGGCAAACTGTTTTCCTATTCTATCACATAGGTATAAAAATGTAATAATTATCGCCAACCCTACCAGTCTACCTCTGAAGTATGTGAAACTGTGAATATAATTTGAGACTAAATTGTCTTATATATATATGCGCGACGTGACAACTGTTGCAAAAAGCAGCAGAGAATTTTATTTTTTGTGGCATTCTAACGGAGACACGTCCGTAGCATTCTGTTATAAATGGTAGACAGTATTTCTTTAAGGTTCCCCCAAAAATTTTATATGAAATTTAAATTTCGTAATTTTCAGTACGGTTTTGGACCCTAGTTTTTTTACTAGTAGTAATTTCAAACCGTTTTCATCTTACAATTGTCTGCAAGATTATTTTAAGTAGTAAAGATGACATATTCTCCAGACCTCCTCGCCTCCTGTTACAATGTACTCGTTTGACAAGTAAGCCATGGAGCAGGATACTTGCAGTACGAGTAGGTATCTACTCTTAGTAGGTACTTAGTAGCTTCTGAACAACTTCATTAGGGCCAAAATGAATATTTGATATCAATCAAGGACTAATAAAGGAGAAGCCGTAACAGTCATTCGATTGAAGATTACCGATGCACCCGGTTCAATGCCTTGCGCGTAAAAGGTCAGCAAATAAAACATCTACGTTAAGTAATGCTTAGGTAATTTTTGTAATGGTTACGATGTGACATGAAATTTAATTATGGTTTATTTTACTTTAACTCACTTTATTTCTCAAAAGAACGAATACGAACATTATAATTTTTTAACTGTAAGACGATGTAGTTTTACTATCTAAAAGCAAGTCATTGACCGGGCAATAACTGTGCTTAATTTAATTAAACAAACTTGATCATGTATAGTAGGTACATATGATTAATTGTGTAGGTAATATGAATTCATAACAGTAACGATGCATATTATTTAATATTGTTTGCACCTTTGAAGAGTAACTGAAAGAAATAAACGTTTCTTTTATAAACTAATAATGATATAGGTACTCGCATTACTCGTCCTGGCTAAATTATTCGACCTGAGAAAAGTAGCGGGAATCCGCTAGTTTCACAGACAGAATGGTTCGATCATACTACCTAGTCTAAGTCCTATCTAGTCTAATGATCGTTAGTTAAGGAGACCACACAATACCAGTTTAAAAGATGAAAAACAAAATTTTGTAAATTAATAATTTAAAAAATCAATAAATTAGGAATTACATAAGTGTTTCCAAATGTTTTTGTTGACCTTACGCATCGTTAAACGACTGACCCATTCAAACTTCAAGATCAAGGGCATTCACCTAACTATATTGCAGAGAATCCGTGCGCGCGGTTCAGTCCTAATCATATCTCGAAACAATATACACCATCAGCTTTGATCAGCTCTGTGGTGCCGCAGCCTTCCTCCTGTGGCGTTCGATCTTTCAAGACACGGAGAGAGAAGAGATTACTTACTATACCTAAAAACATGTATCGAACTTAGCATCTGAGATCATATTTTGAGTGAATTAATAAAAATATTGATGCTATGCGTTTCCTGCTTACTGAATAACTGTTTAGATATTTCTCTACTTGCAAAGAGTAGTGGTGTTTTTAAAATAATTAACTAATATGTGGTGTCGTAAACAAGTTTTCGCGTTTTTTTCTGTGCCGACCGTGAAGTTGGATAATACGTACTACTATAATTAGGAACTAAACAAGTGATAATTATTAAAAAGGACGCCAAACAAAAAAAATATGTGCTTGAAACTGAACGCGACAGCGTGATGTGGGGTTTGATTTCCGTATAGTAACATAGATATTTATAGCGGTGATAAACTTTATTTGATTTATGTCGTAATTTCTGTCTGGAGATGCTGGGGCGGTAAGAGACAGTGGAATAGCAAGGATGCTAAATGTTATTGAAGTACGCTGATGAAGAAAGAAAGCTTTGATATTTTAAAAAAACATTGCGCTGTTTAAAAAAAAATAGTTTCGACATTAAAAAATAATTTGAAGCTTCGTATTGATCGAATTGAAGAAAAACAGAATCGATATTCAAAAAGGATATAGGGCAACGATCGAGCTGTTATGTGGCTACTGGTATGATGTTGTAACATAGGATTACATCGTAATCAGTCAGTGTGGCATGCCGGCACGACAGTGAAATTGGAAGTGAAGCTGTGGTGGGCGGTGATGGGCCCGGGTATGGCGCTGGCGGCGGGTGCTCTGCTCTCGGCGCCCTTTCCGCCCATCCTCACGCAGGGACTGCGAGCTCTTCTCGCCGCTGCTGCTAATACATGTACGTTCTGTATACTGTAAATTGCTAGAATATTTTATTGACTATAGAGTCAAAACAGTAGAACATAGGTTCTACTGTTTCTTTTCTAATTATACAATGTTTTTCCCTTGTACTTTCTCTGTACAGAATAAAATTAAAATAGAGTGGGTACCTACGAAGATCTTAATGTTAATTTCGTAGAGTTGAAATTGACGTTGAGTGATCAGTAAGTGGCCTATCAAGTGGTCACTACAACCCACGTTTAAACTTAATTAGGATAGAAGTTTTCTCTCTTTTATTCAATCCTCCTCGATAATAGGAAATAGTACCAAATAAATTACATATTTGAGGGGTATTGATATGAAGTGTACATTATGTTAAGTTGGCCACCACAAGCGATCAGTGATTGTTCGTTGATCGAAATGATTATCAACTATTACCTGTCGACCTCTGTGGAATCGTGCTTATCCTTCGGAACGGAAGCGCCATAATACCATGGGATATTTAGCAGATAGAGCCACAGTAACGCTTTGTGTGGACTAGTTACCCATGAAATAATTGATGGGACGGTTCGCAAGGTTTGTGAAAATTGTGGTATGAAGGCTCTACAGAATGTTCACACATACGAAGGTATATATACAGATGGTTATTTATTACTGTTATATGAACTTATATGATAATAATATGGTTGTATTTCGGCCTACTGCGGCTACAGAATCAATCGAGGCCATGTTGTTTGCCCTTAGCTACATATTAAAATATTGATGTTAAGTTATCTAACTACGAGTATATCTAAAAATCGCGATATGACACTAATTTTGTGGCATACAATTTTTCTATGACTGCACGCCAGTAATCAACGTGACTTATTAGCACTACGTGATATGGCTCGCTCACGTAATTTAACAACGATAAAATCTTGTTATTAATTTTGATTATGCCCAATAAGATTATATTTTGTTAAGTAATGAAAAACCATTGTTACATGATATGCCAATAACTTCTAGGCTAGCTATGACTGCAGTTTAATTATGGCAAGGAGCTACCTACACAATTTCACGTTGATTTTAGCTGGATAGACAGTCGTTACCAAATAAATCATGTAGGTACGGGTTGATCACTAAACCCATAAACACTACATTACAATAGTCAAGTGCACCATATTCATCGTTTTAGTAAACAGCCAATGCCAGTATGCCATTGGGAGAATTGGGCATACAAATACCTTGTTGCATTTTGCTATAAAATAACTTTGGAATTAAGGCTAAGTCCAAATATTACCCCAAACTGACAATACCTTACATGTCTAAAGAAGCAAACAGTAATATACACCAAGTAATTAAATTACATTTTTCTTTGCAGGCGAGACGTTGCCACTAAACATTTTATACTCCAAGGAATCCGCACCAAGTTTGGACGTTATGGAATATACAAAGAACGGTAGAAGAACTTATAGCTTAGCGCAAGCGCCAGACTATCTCTGGAACAACATACCGACTCCCCTCATTATTTACATCCCGGGCTGGTGGAACACACCAACGGACGAGTCGTCGAAGACCCTCGTCAAGGCTTTTCTGATCAAGAATCCCCTTATTCTTGTTCTCGATACACGAACCGCCTTCTGCCGCGGGTATATCGGTTCAGCGTCTCAAGTGAACGGCTTATCGCATAGATTATACAAATTCATAAAAACAATACACAATAAAGGATACCCGCTATCTTCTATACATCTAATAGGCTTTAGTTTAGGAGCTCATGTGGCCGGCATCACGGGGAAGCTGATACAGAATAAGTTCAAGAAGAAATTGGAAAGGATCATAGCTTTGGATCCAGCAAGGCCTTGTTTCTCGAAGCCCTCGCAGTATAGATTGGACAAAACTGATGCAGCTTTCGTGCAAGTGGTTCATACGAGCGCTGGATCTTTGGGTTTAGAAGATCCCATAGGTCATATCGACGTGTATATTAATGGCGTGTCAGTTTCACAGCCGGAGTGTAAGAACCGGGCGATTTCCCTGGAATGTGACCACGCTCAGGCATGGAGATTGTTCTCGGCGTCGGTCAGGAATGAACGGTCTCTCATGGCAAGAAGATGCAGGAGCTGGGAGGAGTTGAACAGTGGAGCGTGTAGTGGTAATGATACTTCGGTGGGTTATGAGTGCAGTGCTAGAACAAGGGGGATGTTTCTCCATAAGTCACAAAACTTTGCAGAACCCCAGCTGCGAATATTTAATCCGTTAGATCCGAAAACATGGTTGCGCAGTTAATATAATATTAAGTAGTCTGATTAATTATATTTATCTAATTATTATTTATTATTAATGCAAGTGACCATTTTTGTGACTTAAAATAATATTATTTATGATTGTTTTTCTTTATTAAATTTATTTATACTTACTTTCGTTTTATTATTGTTTGTAAAGTGATAAAGTCAATTTCAATAATTTTATATCCGTGCCATCTATCACTCATTTTATAAACTAAACTCTAGTCAAATCAAGACAACAAAACCATACCTTAGCGGGCTTATATTTAATTTCGCTACTGCTTGAAAGATGGCGCTGTATACAGTACAATCGTGCATAGTACACTGTATTACTATATCGACACGCAAAACATTAAGAAATAAATAAAAATTTTATAACTATAATTATTTTCATGCATGATTTGTTATAATAATAATCATGTAAATAGACTTTATTACACACCAAAATTTAATGACCGCATTGAAGTACTTATATTTAAAGCAGATAATAAATATAATAATATTTAGAACGGTGTATAACTTTTTAGTTTAATAATAATAGGAGATACGATATGTACCAAAATTATTACTTCGAAAATGGCTCAAGTACCTTGCAGGTAGATAACCCTTACGTCAAATATTTACCGAAACCCTTAACTCGGCAGCTCTCAACGAGTAATTGGTGTCTGGGGGCGCCGAATAAATACTTTATCTGAAACTTGGTCCAATTAAAGTTGGTTCAACATAAGCGAGCACACGACGTGTCAATGTGAGCGCCTGGCATTAAATAATACGCAATATTTTGCTTTAAAGTTAGTGCTTCGCGGTTCACGTAGGTGCATTTCATAGTTAATTACATTTTTGTTAAAAACATAGATAACATATTTTATTTCAATAAGATGAACACAATAAACTTAATAATAATTAGGGAATCAGCCAAAAGCACAACATCTACATCTTAGATTTTATTATTATCTTAGCCTAATAGTGAGCACACGTGACAGCTAATTAAGTCATGTCAGTCATGAGTCATGACTACAGTACTACACTTACGAGTTCACTAGGTATTAAAATAAATAGCCGTTAAAGTAAAGGTTGATGACACGTAGGCCACATACAGAGGGAATAGAAGGATAGCAGGTAGCGGAGGTATATAGTTACGTGGACATTTTCAAAGAGCTGCAAGTAGCCGCTCCGCCCACCTACACTGGATCGTTAAGCCCACGCTGAGATGTCGCCAAACCGCGATATTTGACAAAAACGGAAGCCCCTAAAGGCCTCGTTGACTGTTATAACAGAGGAACTGTTTCATAGCGGGTTATGAAGTCGTTTGTGCTGATGACACTTTCTGCTAATCTATACGTCTAATTAATATTTATTTACTAGCTTATGTCCGTGACTACGTCGCGTGGATTTCATAATTAATTAGACCATGGAATCACGTTGTGCCATACAAACTTTGCCGCCATTTTTCAGGAAATCCCTTCTTATTGGATTCCTACGTCATACAAAGAACACACCCTCCAAGTTTCAGGTCTCTACGATCTGCGGTTAAGACTGTGCGTTGATCCGTCAGCCAGTCATTCAGGACAAAGCATTTAATACGTAACAATGCATAGATAATGTCAAGTAGTAAAATAGACTGTATCTTACTAAAAATTGCATATCGACTTTTCTCCCGCAATATTCTTGGAAACCTGTAATACTGATTCGTATAATCAGAGATGGTAGTAAATAGAGCAGGCAGTGGGAGTGGTCGGCCCGCCTCGGGGGACCCGAACATTAATCTGCTGTCAGGCCCAGTGCCCGATGTGTTTGTAAATAATTACCGACTTAAATCTGCCTCGTTGCTAAGTTCGTTTGATGGATGTTTTTGTTAATAACGGCCATCATTTTTTATGCTTTAATATTATGTTACGTTAAAAATATGAGTATTAGCAAATTAGCGGAGTTTCAGAAATAGCTGTGTTCTTTCGTAATTAAACGAAAAGCGCTTGAAAATAAATATCACTAGGATCGAGAGTTGCTCTTGTCTTTCCCGATTATCATCATGTTTTTATGAATTATGAAGAAATAAATGAATTAGGGGCGTTTAGTCCCGTTGGTAGTGTACACTGTACATCGAGGGCATTTAGTAGTGTACACTGTAGGTGCATCGCCAGCGATCCCACAAATTAAGCAGTCTCGCTGGCCTTATCGATCGTGCTGCTAAAAAGCCAGCCGAGCTCTATTAATTAACTTCTTATAATTAGTCACGTGGCGCCTTCACAGCGCAGACTTAGATAAATTGAGCGCTTCTAATAAAAAATGTTTGCATCGTAGGTATATATTTTTTAAACTTGGTCTTCGCCACCCTTATTTACTTTTTAAAGTCTTGTAGACAGTGTAAGAGAGAAAAGTAGGTACATACTTTCAATGCTTCTGTTCCTATACGTTTATACTTTGTTCCTTGTTAGTATATTATATACCGTCCATGAAGTCGTACAAGACAAGAATATAAAAACACATTATGAAAACAGGAAATAATTATTATCGTTTCATTTAAATTTCCAATTAGAATGAGCCACTTAGCTGTTCATACAGTTACTTTTAACTAGTAACTTTTACAGGTACGTTTTACTAGTATTGTGTAGAGTGATCCGAGCAAGATACTCTTGGTCATCATATAATTTCTCTTTCATACTTTCAATGACAAGTCTTCTTAAACTTGTATATTTCTCACAAAGTCGTAAGCCACTAGAGACGTTCGCAGCAGCCGCGGCCGCTAGCCGCACTCTCGGAAGTCAGCCACAACTTACTTTCATATAAAAAATAGGCAGGAGGTGGAACAAGAGCGCCGTAGACATGCATATTACTCGAATGATCGCCTCAATCTACCGAAACTTGGTTTTAAACTTTATGCATTTCGTTCAAAGTTGAGAATGGAATGGAGTTGATTAAATGTCTAGTACCCTTTATAAGGCAGCGCGTAGAGCACAAAGACTCAATTATATTTTGAAGCACGTTTCAGGCATTTCAATTTTATATCGGTTGTTGCGATGCGTATTGTGCTGGGGTCGGGCTAGGGTTGCCAACATTGCTGCCAAAATTATCTTCTTGTCGTCATAAGGTATAACATTGATAGGTTACCAAGCTTGAAACTTTGAGAAGTGTACAATAGTATACAATGTTTCAAGAAAAAAAATTAATTTTTAATTGCCTGGACGTATTACACCTAGACTTGGGATATAATTGAAATTATCTAATTTATACTTAAATTTTTCGTTATAAATCTATCCTCCTGCATGTCAATTGGCATCTGAGTGGCCGCACAATATGGAGAAAGACGGCTTAATAAAAATTCACATTTGAATTTTCAATCTTTTGAAGGACAGCCCTATAATTCTCGTCGGGCGGCGAGCTCTGGAAAAAATGTTTAGAATATACGAGTATGAAACGGTTTGCAACTGACTGAACTTGACAAGAGAGAAGTTTTAATAAGAGACGGCAAGCCTCCGACGGATCCAATTATGTTGGGCAAAATTAATAAATGCATTTATACAGCACTTGTTTGGTAAAATAAACACGAAAAATATGTTTATTAAGGGACACAGTGAAGCCATATTGGATTCGTAGACGATTCTACATCGTTAGGGAAAATAAACTTTGCTATATTTTTGAGCATAGATATATCCTCATAACGCTATAGAACATTAGGGGTGCCACAAGGAGCGACCCATTAAGTAATTAAGATTATAAACCTTACAAAGAATGCCTTGTATCAAACTTTGAAATGTCTAAATGTAAATCTCGTTCATCGCATTTAAACCTATCTCACAATTTTATGCATCTTTCTAAAAATTGACGGCGCATTTTATAGTTTGTAAAGGACTCGTCGCGTGGCCTCCACTCAATAGGCTCCGCTTTCATTCCTTGTTTATTTAAAAAAGTACTGAAGTACGCAGGAGCAGAACGTCTAACCCTAAACAGCGCATACTTATTAAATCATAACACTTAAGTTCCGAATGCTATTTCCATAGGGCACTTGACGCCCCTTTTTGGTGGGAACTGCCCTCTGCGCGTAATTGCTGGGTTCAATTAATTTTTTCTAATGCAGGGGTGAAGATACAAGGGTGGCGAAGATTATAGTCCCCGGATACCGGTTTGGGGTTCAAATCGGTCATTAAAAGAAATATTTGACATGGGAGACTTTGAACTCATTAAACATTTCTGCCCTGGGCTTGTGTGAATTTGAGAACCTTTGTTCCTTTATTGCTTTCTGTGAATAATATTGGTACATACAAGGATTTATTTTCTTTCTCTTTCTAACATTTTATATCTATTGACCATGTCGGCCCTTTAACCTAGCTTGGTATAAGGTACTGTACGTTGCTCTGTCTGTCTAACGTATGGACTATAGATAGGGCTACATAATCTTTCATTACATTTAAGTAAGCCTACTGCTTAAGGGTATGTGGGTGAATTGTGCTCTGTATAATAGTTGCCCCACAAAGAAATACCCCTGAAATTATGAAAACATTATAAGCGACCTGAAAATAAATAAGATGAAATGATAATAAAGTTCGACTTGAATGACTTACATTGCCTACTTTTTCAACATAATAATATAACACAGACAGTATTGTAAGGAGCATGCAGTATGCGAACGCGCCATGTGCTACACTTAGTGTTGAACATACAATTAAAAGAATACCAGAAGGTAATGGGACTGCAACGTCTACTGTATGTAATTTGGGTAAATAAAACAATGGCATATGTAAGTGAAGCCGGTTATTACGGCAAGCGGCGGGCGGCGGGGGAGCGTGGTTTAGTTCTAATTACGGAGATAAGGCACATTATTACTGTAATGAGGGTAATTACGGGCTAAGAGTGATAGTATTCAGAAGGTCACGTAGGTAATACCGTTTACAATGTGGGCAAACGGGGACCGTGCGACCGAATATTCGTCAGACATTCTATTTAAGGTAGATAAATAGCCCAACAAAAAATAATTTATAAAGTAAGTTATATGTTTTTGTGTGTCCAAAGAGCCCCAAAGGGCCCCAACTTGGCTTAAGCCACGTCGACAGCGGTATTGAGTACTGCTATCTCAACTCCCTCAATATATCTCAAGTATTGATGAGTGTGAGCTTTATGTGCTAAAAATTTTACGTTTTGTTTATGAGTAACATTTTCCAACATTTCCAGTGTCAGAAATTTGTTATTAAACGTAGTAATTATGACCGTTTGATTTAATATTTTTTATAGTAAATTTTAGATACAATTTTTAATCGCATTTACAGAGTCAGCTCACCATTTGCCTAATACGAGGTAATACGAGGTAATGTCTACGACGCGAGAATCGCCTGGCATTTGGCCAATGGCCTCAATGGCCTTTACTATGTATGTGACTCTCTGCACTAGCCATTCCCCCGCCAGGAGCAGACTCGAAACCCCTTCCGCTACGGCGGGTGTAATTGCCGCCTTTGTGTCCAAAATAAACGACTCGTTATCGCATCCAGCGCTGGTGATTAAGGCGCCACTCATACCAGATGACAGCCTTTGTATTGTGCACTTTCAATATTTATTTTAATTACGCTATTTGTGATTTTATTGATGACTAGCGACCCGCCCCGGCTTCGCACGGGTGCAATGCTGATACTATATACACTACAGAAAAACTGTGAACGTTTATACATATGAACCTTCCTCTTCAATCACTTTATCTAT
>DWQL01001104.1:0-12328 GCA_018231265.1 Noctuana haematospila | reverse complement strand
CTGACCGTATGTTATGGCAACAAAATTTCGTTGAAAACATGAAAGAAAGTGGGGTGGGTTTATGGGTGAGAGCTACCGACACACAACATGCTAAGTACTCGTGAAAATGGGGCAGTCGGGGAGGAGGGGTGGCAGTACTGGGGAGCACCCGAAGGAGAGTGGGTGTGAGGCGGTCTCGCCTGAAATGTTTATGTCCACAGGCGAACATTATGCTTTGGCAGCGTGCTGCGTCATCGGAAAATAGACAAACAACCGGTTTATGTGAATCAAGGAAGTATTTGGGTAGAGTCATAGTGATTATTATATAACTGGCGTTCAACTTTTAACAATTAAAAGTGTTTGTGGCTTCCAAAAAGGCAATTCACTAACAAATTTTCAAGAAACATTGAATTGAAAATGTTTCTGAAAGTTAATCGATAAATAATGTTTTAAATAGTTATTTCTGGCATAAAATTTCCCAACGGCCGACGGCTATGTATAAAGTTACGAACATAATGATGTTACTTCATATTAAAGTTGTGTACAAGTACAATTACAAGTATTTAAAGAAAATTAGTAACCGTTAAGTTTCTTAAAACCAGCGACAAAGTCACTTTAATAAATTTATGTTGAAAAAGTGAAACAATTAAAAGCTTGAAGCTGTAAATAGAAAGGTTAAAATGTTATTTATAACTTTATATTCATGTTTAATCAACGGGGAAACCCATCATATTTGCTGGCTTTATTTATAGATAAATATGTTTTCTCTTGTTGCACGAGATTTAAATGATTAGTTTTATTACTTGCTGTTTAATTCTCAAAAGTAAATAAATAGCTATATTTAGTTGTACTTTTATTTTACACTAGCTGTGCCACGCAGTTTTACCACCGCGTTAAGAATAGTAACGTCATGTTTGATAGCCTATAACCTTCCTCAAGAATGTAGCTATCATATACAAAATTTTTCAAATCGGTCTAGTAGTTCCTGAGATTAGGGCGTACAAACAAACAAACCGTTCAGTTTTATATTATTAGTATGTTATTTATATTACATTATAACACGATATAATGTAATTATAATACGATATGCCATGGAATAACATAAAAATATATTACAAAGGGAACCCAACTGACGTAGAATTGCAAACGATTGCCGAAAACATAGACTTAAGCTGTTATCTTGCGCTCCAAAAAGCAAGCGTTACAATAAATTGTAAATAAACAAATCTTATGGCGAAGTGAAAGTGAAGTGTTACGGAGAAAGTGGTCTCACTCATGACCTACGCAACTCGACTGTGATCTGGGCCACGGTTCTGCTTGCACAAGAATTGCTGCTTGTTTAAAGATTGCAAGCCAATAAGGCACATTATTGTAATTTAAGTACTGGTATTTAATCTTACTGTTATCGGTTGGTTGTATTTGGTAATTTTTATTGTAATCTATGAAATATACGAGTATACGATTACAAACACACCCAATTATATTATTAAAGTTTTGTTTTGTATTTTCATTCACTTATGTAAAATTGGAGCAGTTCCAGCTAAGTCTGGCTACTTTCCCATACTTTAGTTGCTTCCATCTTGCTTGATACATACAGGCAACGCCATCTAGTGAACATTACAGATACTATCTTTACATAGTATAAAATGAAGTCGCTCCCGCTGTCTGTTAGATCTTTTAAACTATTCAGAGTATTTTAATGCAGTTTTCAGCAATAGATAGAATTATTCCAGAGGACGGTTTATAAATTATTATATACGAATTACAGATTTTGAGCTATGCCTCTCCTTCAACCCTTTTTATCCCCACCGCTGGGCACAGGTCTCTCCCCACAACCGGGGAAGGCCTGGAGCATACTCCACCACGCTGCTCCAATGCGGATTAAAGACTCATAATTATAAAAGCCTTCTTCCCGAAAGACATTTCAGAATATTTCGTAACAATATTTTGATGTACAATGGTAAAATATAAAGATTATTACTAAAAGTATCAAATTATTAAAAGCAGGTGTAATTTAACGTAATTTTATAATAGAACAAAGGTTCGCGCGCCAATACAAATATTATTCTGCCACACTGCAGAAACTGAAACACTGCCCTTGTTTGACATTCTGTACATGATTATATTACGCCACACGTGTTACGACCACTCACTAGATATAATAACAACTTGTATTTCTATCAACACTTAAAGATAAGTGAGTTACAAGTATCTACTCCTTACACGGCTTTTGAGTGATTCATTAACTTGCGATACCTTCTGTCTCTTATAGGTCAATGTTTATCTTTAATTAATTTATTGTACCTACTCAATATTACAAGTGTCCAACCAGATCTAGTTGTTTCAAGTATCGTACAATCTCGTTTTATGTTTTACGTCAATACCTTCCATTTAAAACAAAAAATAAGTAAATCAGTGGCATAGAACAGTGGGTCGGACTCGTAACAGATTTCATAATTTTAAGAGTTTTAGAAGTTAATAATAAATAAAAGATAACATTTTAATTTTTATAACCCGGTTCATCTTCTACATAAATAGATTAAAGTAAAGATGTAAATACTAAAAACTCTCACATTAACTTCGCTTAAAGTATTCGAATAAGCCGTTTGAAAACAGAATACATTTAATATGATACCAGTTTCGCATAAAATCGAACGATCCGTTTTCTGTCAAATAACCCTCGAGTCATTCACCCTATGGGCGTCAAGGGACCCTTACTTTACCCTTTATTTCTGACTCAGGAGAGGAGAGATGATAAATCGGGGTCGACTCATGGATGTAATGGTATTTTTAATTTGAAACAGTTCATAATCGGCTTTAATATTATATTTTTCGAAACAAGTACAAGAATGTAATAAAAATAAAACATTGCGGTCAAATAAGGCGTGTTTATTTGATTTAATTTTTTTTTGTTAAAGGTTAAATATAACAAGATATTTATGCAGGCAGTTAATTCAACAAAACAATATATTGTATAATATAGACTCTGAGGGTTAGGAAGTAATTAGCAACAGTCTGAAATCCAAATCAAATCACGATTCGACATGGTCCCATCTTGCTAATGGCCTGTACGAAGAGGTCGGACGGAATTGCTATGAAGTTTCAAATAGCGCAGCACGGCAATTAATAGACCCCACGAGGACGTTTGCTCGACTCTAGTGTCTAACGGTTTCGAACAGGCTACAATTTACTGAATAGTTCAAATGTCCCTTCAAACGTTGTTTATTTCTTCATTTGAAATGCTGTGGCCGTTAGATGGCAATAAACATTAAGTTAGACGACAACTTGTAGGTACAAATGGAGATAAGAAAATAATATTGAAAAGTTATATAATTATAAAACACTTAAGTTTATTAGGTACTTAGTCGGTTAAGAAAATAAAAAAATTTACGTATAATTTATTTTTGTAGATATTAAGTAAGTAGTTTGAAAACACGTGACCTTTAGACGCCTTAGGTTTGGCTGATTAATTATAAATATTATAATGCCTACCGACGCTTTTGAATCTTAAAAATATATTTTAGATAATTAAGTATAACCGAGTTATCAAGCTGTTTTTAGTTTTAGAAAAAAGATTTTTTTCAGTCGCTTTAAAATATTAAATAGATATTTGCCTCTATATTTTATCGCTATTATGAGAGTTACAATGAATAGATCTGACTGACAACGGTCTGCCAACTAAATTAATTTACTAGTGTTGGCGGCTCGCTATCGTAGGAGTGGCGGGACTTTGTCGAAGGACCTTTGATACGTACCATACAATTAATACGAGTATAATAGGAAAGTGGGCGAGGTGGACTGAGAGTTGAGACGCAGGTACGATTGGTAACTGGTACGAATATGTCCATTACCAAAGGATAGGCGCTAGGCAACAAACTTGTGCAGAAAGATAAACTTCTTTGCCAATTTCATGACGATAACCGGTAAGCGCAAGGATACATAAAAAAATTGTAAGTTAAATCAAATATTAAATAAAATATTTTAGGGTTACTTAGTTTAGGATTCCATAAGTAGGAAGTAGGTACTACTTCCAGTGCTGAGACGGACCCGTCTGTATCTTTAAAACGGTTTTAGGTATATTCTTATAATTTTTAACAGGTCATGGTTATTTACTCGTACCTTGGTTGGTCGGCTAAAAACATAATTATATTTTTATACGCCTATGTAAAGGATCATAGAAAATATATTTTGAATATTCTGATATTAAGGCACGTAAACTGTTCACTTTACCAAAAAGATTTTTTTAATTAGTGATACTTATCAAAATAGAATGTTAATTTGAAAAAGCCCCATCGTACGTAATTTTCCGTAAAAGATTAGCTCGGGTAAGCCTTTGAACACCCACCTCCCCGAATAAAGCACCCGGCTATTAGGGACCCACTCTCAATGAGAATATTGCTTCCAAAGGAACGGAGATCAAACAATTTGTTTTTAAGCTGATGTAAACAGCAAATAAATGGGCGATTTAAAAATAAGGATGTTTTAAATGTTACATAATTTTCTATTGAATAAAATAGCCATACGGACGAATTTGATTCATAATAGTTACCTGATTCACCATTGCTTTTAATTGACAACTATGATATAATTACAGCTAAAGTCGACTCTGACTGAGCTATTATCTATGTTGATTATTGATTAATGATACATAATTTTGTATAGGACTCCTTAATATTGTATCTTCAGGATGTATAAACCCGTAAAACAGCCCATTCAATATAACTACCCACTACCTAGTATCACAGATTTACTTAAGATGACTTTACATATAATGTCCACTCTTCTTGTACTTAAGAATGCTTTATTGCCAAAACTGCTATAATAAGGCATCCGAAGGCTTTTAATAGTCGCCAAAGAGAACACGTTAACCTCCTCACCGTGTGCTGAATGACTAATAAATTTCAAAGGTAAAATTTCACTTCGAATGTTTTATCACATTTGTTCGAATATTTTTTAACATTGTCGTAATTTTCCTAAATTAATTACATTAACCGTTGTCAAAAAAATGCTAAGTCTTTATGCTAAAATCTTTAATAATAAATACTACCTAACTGTGAATAACTAATGTGCTAATACTAATATGCATTGACGGATAACTTGCAAGTACCTACATTATAGCTAAACGTTATATAACAAACGCGGATACATTATCTCACTGGCGCAAGCTACGAGCGTTTACGCAAACCGCGCTTCGCATGACCTTTGCTTCGACTGGTTCGACTGCAATACAGAACGCTGCACCTGCATTAGAATAATGTACACGTCATATTTATTTATAGCTTTAATACAGATTGTCTTTTCCATCGTTTGTACGTAATTTCCATTCAGATTAATATTAATTTAATAAAATAGTCGTATATAAACCGATATGCATTTGCTTGTGATGATTAATATGGTTATGGACATAAACGAATTCAAAAGAGCATTTCTTTCATTGAGTTGTTTCGTCTGTATAGACCAAATAGGTTTTTAATGCAAGCAAATTGCTACCTATACCTATATATATTATATTTATGACTTTATTATTAATATTATTTAGCCCTATTCCTAAATGGGCTAAACACCTATGAGCCAATAGTGCGTGATGAACCGTGTGCCCTTCAAACTCATTGAATCATATTCTTAATACATTATGTACCTACATGATAAGCATTTTTAAGAAATACATAATATCTATAGAGCTCGGTAAAGTAGGAACCATAATATAAATGCAGCTTGCGTAATAGGATTACAGCGGTGGGAAATGGGAGTTTCGCGGCTTCTTTCAGTCGACGTTCTATACCGCTAGTAAAATTCCCGGGAACGCCGTTTATTACGCAGAGCCGGAATTCTTTATCTAAAAATTTTATATTCTAGCTAGTCAATTTCGAAATATACTCCTAGTAACGTAGGCAGAGTAGAAAAGATAGAAAACCATAAGAAAGTATCTAAAAATGTAAATCTACACAAGTAAGTTTAGGTATATCTATGTATTTGAAAAACCTTTAGTAGCTTTTCGTAGCAGTATCACTCGATTATGTAATGAGTAACTAGAAAGTAACACAGGTAAGAACTTAAAAATCTTAGAATACAGGCTATACGTACAGTGACCCCGTAGTGTACTTACGCCGCTCGATACATCATTCTTATACAAGAACATAATCGACACAATCGCGCACAATTTCACAAAAACTTTCTCGTGCGGGACTAAAAAGAATAACCGCTCGGCTAAGGCTCGGATCGAGGCGTACTGTGCTCATACGAGTTACTTGCCCATATTCCCGGTTCCACAGGGCTGCCTGACAGAACTACGGGATGAATAATTCAAAAACGCCTTTACATTTCAATTAGTTATATTTTAGAGCATTTACAGTAAGTTTCTGTAGTTCCTGTATGTATATACTTATGTAGGTAGGTACCTACCTAGTTTATTATTCACAGTTAGTTTTAGAGCTCTTGGAAGACAAGTTAATTTAAATGCCGTTTAATTAACGAATTACGAAGCACTTTGGTAACTTGAAATATTCTAGCCGCATTTGAAATTAAAATGAGCCCCTTGAATAACCATTGTATAAATTTTTTAAAGTTTTTGCCTGTTGTTCTATTAATATTCAATATAAATACAATTGTAATGATGTCCAGATGGCTTGATGATAAGTGTAACTACGGTCCATAACAATCTACGTTCAATATCAAAACCAACAGATGCTTTGCTACTCTTAATACTTAAGATAGATGGTGGCTTAATGTTACAAATTAATGCGGAATTGAAAGCGAACAACCTATCCGTTCACAACTCTATAACATGATCACTTCAAGTTACTGATAAATAATGCATATAGTATTCTTACTTATGATAAGAATCACTTTATCTTTGTCATCGTAGTAAATCCTGTGTAACTGGCAGCCCTAGGATACATTTATCTCAATCCGAGAGTAGCGCCGGAGGGCAAGAGTGCAACACGACTGGTCCGACCGGTCCCCTCGTTCCCCCCTCACTAGAACCGGTGTTCGGTGTTTCTAGACCGCTCCCTAAGCTGCAGGCTTACCTTTTAACTAGATTAAAGGTACAACCTCCATATTATGCTCTCCGATTAGACGTGCGGTTACCATTACGCTAATCGCTGTACGAAAACGCCGTTCATATCCATTTAATGGACAATAAACCCAATACAATCAGGCGATAACAATGATTAATATTGCGATTAATATCCTCGTATTTATAGTAACATTACATTCTCGAAGTACTTATAACCGATAAACACGTGGGGGCCGACATTAAATTTGGATTCGTCCCAATTCTCTTTTATTAAACGTCGCGTCTGTCGCTATAACTGAAAGGGATTACCTAATTAATCTACGTGAACGTTGATGTTGAAAAGTGGAGCGACGTAACGTAATAGAACAAATAAACTTCCTTTCAAAAGCATTTTAAAATTAGTACCTAGTTGTCTTTTAATTTTAGATTAGTATCGTTTTAACTGAGCGTTTATTTAGTAAATTGAACACTTAAGTACTGTCATAACATTATGAAGGTAAAGTTGTAGGAAAGGGAGTTATGTAACAATCTCATAAATGACATCAACCACAGGGCCTTTTTAAATCAAAACAAGAGATTACCATGATAATAATATAATGGCGCATCTCGAATGCGGTGAGCAATTATCGTAAATCGGAACGCAATAGTGCCGTGACCGCCGGGCCGCCACTCAATTTGCATACTCGGAACTTCGTTAATGAATTTCGTTTTATTAAGTAAAATAGTTAATTAATGATAATTGTAGATGTAGTTTTTAGGTAAACAATAAATAATGAAGTTACTTATTAACACAATGTTGTACTTAATATTGTAAATGAAACGTGACATAATCTTTAATACTCAAGTACAATATTGCTAATGAAAATCCTCTAGTACACGTTTAAAATTTGCATCTATCTAGGTATGTGTGGTGTGGTTAGATCGTACGTTGTCAGATGAGATTTATTCACATAGCCCGAACATGCGGCGGGTGGGCGTGGGTACGTGGGATGTAGACGCTTCGAGCGGAGACCGCCTCTGCGTTATTGCGTCTAGCAAAGCAACTATTTAACTCCGTATTTGGAGCGTTATTTTATTACCTTTCAGAGAAATATTTTTACTTGCCAGGCCAACAATGGCGTCAAATATACCATCACCTGCCGTTTAACTTAAACGCTTACGTAACTTGTAAGATGAGATTCCTTCAAGTTACCTGTCGTTTTTTGAATCGTAAATTGGGCATTTGAAAGTAAGTCTAAAATAAACGATCGTGCGTAGTACGAAGAAAGGGTCGCTGATAGCTTTAATTCAGCCATTATTAAGAAAATAGCGCCATACAAAAGATTCCAATCAAGGAGTGAATGTTTATAAATAGCGTCTCCTCGGCTGCGGTCGCTTTTATAGTACCGAACAAAGGAACAATAACGACCAACAAAGAAGTTAGAAAAGAACAAAAGCAAACATCGAAGCGAGTCAAACGAACTGTTTCCTTCCAAGGCGATGTAATAACAATAACAATATGGCCGACTTTTACGCGTGCATGCGTCGACTAATGATGCGCGCAACTGATCTAATTCCGGACTAGAGTTTTGCGAATACATCTGTTTTTATATCGGAAATTATCATACGCAACGCAACCCTTCAGAATTAACGGTTGAGTAATTCGAATGTGGAAAATAGAGATGCCAATGCATACCAAGCACAGGTGCGAGAGAGAGGCTTCTTTATCAGGGTGTGGCTATCAGTAGCTACTTTGTATGCGTTGCGAGCACCAACATAGTTGCACGCGAGTGCATAATCTACGTATGTTTATATCATACAAATGTGTGCGTTAAACAGTCGTGCGCATGCTATTATATGCTAATTATCTTCCCGAGGCCTGCTCACTGTTGCAGATTAGACTGAAGCGTAACATTACATTTGCGAGATAAAGTTGAAAGATAAAAGATAAAGATACCTACATTCAAATCGCTATTTACTACATTTACTTTACGTATAGGTACTATGCCTACATGCATATAATAGGGTACAACAAACCAAAAAAGATTGTGTGCATGTAAGGAAATTATTAGGAAGTAGATATAATATACAGTAAAATAAAGAACTAACTAAGCAATGCAGCTAAACTACATTGTATGTAGGTGTCAATGACCAATTTTAATACAAGGCATAGTTGAACAACAATGAATCATGTAAAATAATATGTACCGGTGCCGGCGGCGTCCTTCGCTCCGCGGTCCACACCGGCCACAGATCAGATCACCAAAAATCACTTCACGATGGCACGCGGAACATTGGAAAATTGTGAGTCGTGTGACGTTAGTGCGGTGAAAGGAAAGATGCGTTCCGTAAACCGTTCGGAGTAACGAGTAACCAAGCGTAGTGGTTAGTGGTGCCGGCGCGGGAGAATGGCGCAAACTGGAGCCGCGAGGGGAGCCCCCTGCGCGCCCCGCGTCCCCGGCCGCGCCACCCCGCACCCCGCCCGCGAGTGTCGCGGCCCGGCCACCAGACAGCAGACACAGGTTTGCATAATTAATTAGACTTCACACTCCCTGTCACACACATTGCACCTTCCGCGCAATGCAAGGTCATCGTTTTTGTTACAAACATATTGGTTAATGGCACACTATCATCGCTTTAATGGCACCGATGAATTATGGAGCAGGTCGAAAATGTGTTGACTGCTAACCCTCAAATTATTATAGTATTAAATAAAGGGTTTTATAAGTAATGAAAGGACATCATTATAAGTTGAATGTTCGAGATAAGCCAAACAGTTCATATCATACAGTTTAGTGATATCCGATTTAAGTTTAAAACTGCTAGTCTAACTAGCTCTGTCTTAAAGCTACAGCTTTTTGAAAGTTTAACCTCTATCCATTACAGAACGTATTAATCAACTTAAGCGCCTTGCAATCACCTCACCCGTCTTGTTCAAAATTTCATAATCCGTTGTCAAACACAAAACTAGCTGTCATCCAGGTCAAAACGAATGGTAACCTTCAAACAAAACAAGAACAAAGTAAGTAGAGAGTGGCACGTTGAAGCAGAGCCTTCACCCCGAGGGGAGGGGGCGGCCGGGCTGGATACGCGGGCGAGCCAGACGAAACCCAGCAACCCGCACTTGTCGCGATCAATATCCGTATCCGCTGCATGGGAACTCGCATTAACTCCACTCCTGATAGAGGTGGTAAGTTGGCCGATGTTGTTACCAACTTTACCGATTACACTTGTCCAACAAAGTCTCTAACTCTTATACTTAATGAATCAACAACTGCGAGAGCAAACGTAGGTATATTACAATATTGACACTAAGCGCCGATAACGAAGCGTGATGTTACAGACGCAAATGAAAACAATTATAGCTAAACATTTATTTACGGCATGAATGTGTAGACAGCGTAACGAAGTAGAATTTGCAAGCGAATTTTTAGAAGTCTTGCGTGAAGATTCTGTAACGCTTTCATTTAATTAAATCCAGACAAAGCATAAGGGACAGTGTTTGTTTAGATAGAGGCATTTTCTGAATTATCCGCCATGGATTGTGCTACGTTATTTGGGTAGATAGCAATATCTACTAAATTCTGCATGATCACAGGCTGATGATCTATGTTATTTAGCGTTTTCTAACGAAATGTTTGAATAAGTAATGTACATATTCGAACAATAAGTTTCTCGTATGAAATAGATTAAAATAATCCGAATAATATTTATCGAAACATGACAGTGCACATGAGGCAAGACAAAAGATACAAAAAACACATTGGCTATCAAACTGCAATAATACACGTAGGAAGTACTCCCTACGAGCGATGATAACGGAATTAAATGCAAATAGCAGCCATTAATCATCGTTATATTGTGAAAGAAGCGACTCGGGACGAAACTTAATTCAATTCCACGTTAATTCACTTATTTGAAAACGAGACGCGATACAGTTATCAGTCCAACCCCGGCTTATGGGTCCGGATGATCTGGATAATCTTTTCACGAATTAATCACGATATGACTACCTACTTTCTGGTGATTGCTTTTTAAAACTTGGGTATTCAAATCTTCTTGCGCCTGCTCTAAATTATTAGGAGCTATTTTTACGTAGTGGCGATGTGTTGTTATTTTGTTTATGTTATCCCTTATCATATCCATGTCCAACATCAAATAGGAGAAAAGGTTTATCTGAGATTATACGTGGAGGCCTTTCTCATGAGGACTGTCGCCTAAAATATAATACTGGTATGTCTGGTATCTAGTCTCCGCAATTGAAACACAATTACTTGGCATAATATAAATTGCTTAACAGTGTGTTATGAGACAATGGTCATGCCTCCAAGGGCGAACTTTATAAGCTCTACCACCTACAAATCATTTTTGTATTAGGTTCATCAACTTACATTTACAAACCGGAACGATAAACGCCATAGGTAGTAAACTTTAATGCTACCTATATGTAGGTGTACGTAGGTACTCAGAATTTCAACAAAACCAATCGAACCGCTGATCTCAAAAGATAATCAAAAGTCAAACAAACCATATTTGTGTAATATTTAGGTATCAGTATTGAATCTTTCTTTCTAGATAATATACCGAGTAGTACCAATTCCAAGAAATAAACATTAATAAATGTTAAGCAAATTACTTACAGATGGGAAATGTCAAGTGCTAGAAAGATAAGCATCAGGGAAGGATGCTCATCGCGCCTCGGGCTGTAACTCCTTACATTCCAGATTTGCGTAGAATCAATCATGTCAATCATTATGATGCAAGAACGTCTCATAGCGAATGTAAGGCGTAGGCGATCACCGCACTAGCCTGACGTTTATCAAGCTCATCTATTATTAATGCTTCATTCAAAATTTCAAGTAAACTTAATGGTAATGCCTCGTCCGGAATGGATTTTAAATTATCACAATACAATCGGGTGAGTTATTAGCGCCATTTTAGTCGGTAGCCGTATTAAATAATCTAACTAATAGATCGATGTTGGATAATAATTTTATGCGTTCGTATGGTCGAATGATAAATATCATTGTTTAAATCAGTACGTTAGATAGGAGGACCGGGGAGAGTGCGGGGTATTTTTAGGTTATGTCAGTCGAGTCGGCCACGGGCGCGGGCACCGCCGCACTGTCGCCGCGGCGTACGTCTGACGTTAACAAATTACAATGGCTGTCAACTTTGTGAAACAATATACCGGTTGGCGTTTAACTTATCTCGGAACTTTTCGTCCCGTGTAGATAAAACGTTGTATAACTAAAATGTCATTATGCTCCGAGAGGCCAGTACTCGTAAGTCACATAGGAGATAATATTTCACTGGGCGCGGCGGTCCTGCCGCGACGGTATCGTTCCGTTC